>JAQIXP010000175.1:0-32964 GCA_034700285.1 Proteroiulus fuscus | reverse complement strand
AGAAAAGTTGAGCTGATCCCAACTTAGAAAACTTGACATAACTTCTCTCTATGTCAGCATAGTGACGTCACATGTAACCAACATAGAAGTCTGCTGCAACACATGTAAAAAAAACATGGATATGTGAAAGAGCCTTAAGTTGGGATCAGCCCAACTTTTCTGCATATGTAGGTGACGTCACTCGTATATTTTTTCCACAATTCTGCACGTGCTTTGCCATGATTGGCCAAGTAGAAAACTTGCATGAGACAAAATTCTAATTCTACCTTAGCACACTTGATCATCGGCCATGTGAATGCACCGTACATGCAATGTACGGTGCATTCACATGCTACACTATGCAACATAGAACAAAAACATGTATATGTGAAAGAGCCTTAAGAAAGACCTGTGAATTGCATTTAAGAGGCTGCTTTAATCTGTTATATAGTTTACTGGTCTTTTTTTTATGAAAAGACTAAGCATATAACAACGTGATTTGTTTACATTGACGTTATAATACCTGAACTTTCAGTATGTTTTAATTTGTTGAAGTAAAGGTCTTGAAAGTATAGACACAGTAATGTACCTGCAATGTTTCAAAGCCACAAAAGATCAATATTTTTTATTGGTTAGTAGGTCTAGACTTTTGTAAATTTATCACATTTCCTTTCTGTCGCTTTTAATCTTAACACTTCGTGCTCCCGTGCTAAAACTTTTCTCATTTGGCACTGTTCTATCCCTTTTTAATATCAAAATGGATTCTTTTTCTCAGTAGGGAGGTATATATAGGCCTATACATATACACGCGATGATAATAAATATGTTTAATATTGCATGTTATATACCTGACACTGGAATATAGAAACTATGTGAGCCACACCTTATTTGGCACATTTTTATAGTGTTTATGTATACACATATTAGCAAAAATTCGTGTTTGTTTAGCTAAATGCACTATAAATAACCAATATTCCTTTAACTGTAATTAAGGCAGCCATTTTTGTATATGTTTCTCGAAATGCAAAATACACCTAAGTTCTTCTGGTTTAAAGTTATATGCTGATTGACATTAACAGAAACATTAAATAAATTTGAGGTTTTACAGACGAAATTATCATGGCAAATAAATAAGAGTGGATCTATTGACTATTGACAGATATTGATACAAACTGTTAATAATCGGCTATCAAATAAAATAAGGGCCTGTTTTATAAGGTGTCTCGTAAGTCAAGACCCATTGAAGTAAACACATATACAGTTACTGTGGATCCCCACCAGCAAAAAAGATTTTTTTTTCTTGCCTCATTACTCACATGACATCAGTGACATGATTTACCTGCAATAAAAAAAACAGGTAAGGGAAAGCCCAATGGGTCAGAGTTGAGAACACCCTGTATAATAATAATTTAATAAAATAATTCAAATATTAAATTAGATTAGTTAGTTATTCAAAGTTAATTAGAAATTTAGGAGTAGGCCTATTAAAAATTAAAGTCAGATAAAAATGAAATATATCAATTTATGACTGGTGCATATCGATGGCTTAATTCAGAAGTGGTGAATATGCTATTTGATAACAAGGTAAATTCACCACTTCTGAATTAAACCAGCGCGATGGTTTAATGCATCGATATAAAACGATATAGAAATAAAATTAAAAATTTAATATTGAAATTTGCCCGTCATTTATACCTGGTTTATATCGATTAATGTAATTAAATCGATAAAACATTGCATTGAATGCTATTAATTGGGAATAAATGTTATACAGTACTTAGTAATACTATAATATAGTGTTAGCATGCATGCATATTACGTTTAATCGTATAGTTAGTAATACGCTCTGCGTGGTTAGGTGCCATGGTATGTTTGGAAATTTATGATTTGCTGGTAGGCGACTTATGTCATGTGACATTTAGCATTAAGAAACCATTTTATCAATATATATGAAAGTTGGTGAAAATGTCACTCTGGCATTAATCCAAATTCATATTAAAGCAAATTAAACCCTTAAATAGGACGAGAACGATATGGAAAGTTTCTGGAAGGATATCCTGTATAATGCATTTTGTTCTCAATGTCAGTTGCATTTTAGACATCCTGCTTTAAACCAATAGGAACCAATGGAAAATCAGCTTCTGTGATTGAAAAAAAAATACCAACACAAATTTTCCCCCATTTTTTTTATTTACTTTGTAAAATTTGGTTTTAAAAATATTTTTCAAGTAACTAAAGCATGCAAGCAGTCATATAGATGAACACGGCACATCTAATTTGTTTAATTTCATGGGCCATTAAGTGAATCTGTTTATATCACTGCAGATAATTTACACAATTGTATGTAAAATAATTGAACTAGCTGCCAAGGCTAACTCTTAACTTTTTTAACATTAATACGGTTTGGTAAACCCATTGTCTTGACTGGGGCTGCATGCACGTAATACCAGAAAAAAAACTATATTGGCTATGTATAAGGTATAAGCCATGATGTATAATAATAATTGGGCGTTGTAATTTTCGTTTGGTTAAACAAAGAAGGTCCATTATTATCTGGTTTAATTATCCTACTGTCTTATTATTATTATTATGTATTTTTATATCCTGAATTAAATACCCAACATGCCACAAAACAAAGAACTGCTGTAGGCCTATAGTCCAATTGTGATGCATCGGTACTCAGGTGTAACGAATAACCTTATTTTCTACTTTTTCATTTCTCTTTTATATATAAATTGCGTTTATACAAATGATTTTTAATAAACTAAAACCTAAATAATGGTTTATACCATATTTATGTATTTTCTTTGTCTAAACCCATTTTCAGTTTTATTTGACCTGACATCCTTTTCAAGCTACTTGAGTATGCTTGTTCCTACGTTGAGTTTTTCTGAGAGGTTTTCGTTTCCATAGACATTGCATTGTTGCATTTTTAATATATTGGATCATTAATTTTATATTGTGCACTTTATGCTGCAGAAATAAACTGTAATTTTAATGCCTTTGTAATTGGTTTTGCAACTCCTATGTTTGATTAAGTATAATGCTTTGCACCTTGCAGATCATGCATTTTGGAGATTGCAGGCTATGGACAAAATTGAAGTAGGCCTACCACACTTTATATAAAATGCTGAAATATATTAATCCATATGAGAATTTCACTATGAAATTTCAATGGATCAGATCAAAACGAGAAACTTATAGGGGGCCTACTGACATCAGTGCAGCTGTATGGGAAGTTTGTGAAGATGTTGAGTTTTGGTTTATATAATACGAGGTTCTGATGTATTGAGAGATTTTTTGGGGGAATTTTCACGATAGATGTTTAGTGCCTCGTAATTTGAAAAATATGAGAGGGTAAATCTCGATTGAATTGACGATGTGAGAGATATTCTCGAGAGTAGTGTACACTTGGGCAAGTCCAAGGTGGAAATCAATTATTTTAGCATCTCTCTATCACTCTCTGTAACTCCAAGCTGAATATGATAAATATTTTGGATTTTATATCCCAGCAATGGATTTTTTTTATAGATAGGAAAAATCCAACAAGTCAGACTTACGAGAATGATTTGGAGATCTTTTCTGTGGGCCCAAATATTGATTTATAGAAAAAACAGTTTTGGCATCAACATGCATGCATTTAATTAAAGTAGATCAAAGATGCATTGGTTAACATTGAGAATGAAAGTCTGGAATTTGTTAGCGTTTTATTTCTCTCCGTATAGCATCTGTTCATCTCTTTTTAAAAAGTCGATATTTGAACTTTTTAGAGAATTGTGAACCCTTTCAGAAAGTAATGACAGAGTAAAGAAAACCGACTGATGTAAGTTATGCTACTTGTATACTCTCCACTAGCCAGTCATTTTCTTCAGATGACAAATTTCTTTTTGAAGCTGAAGATTGGACTGTCAAAAGCCCCTTTGCCAACATCCATCAGTGCTGGACTGCTTAAATGAACAGCTAAAAAAACTAGGCCTACTGTGTTATTGTGTAGCATATGTGTCATCACGCTGGTTTCCTGTGCAGTTGGAGCCAGTTGCAATACGGTAACAAGACACACTGTTCTGTTGATGCTGCTGGTGAAAACACTGAAATTATTAAGTGTCCAGCGTTTTTGGTACTTTATACCCTGTTTGGGATTGCTTCTGATACGGATTATTACTTCTCAATCTGGTCTCTGTTGTAATTCGTGCTTGGAGAGTTTAGTCTTACACAATATGGATTGCATCAAGGTAGGGCTATTTGGAATTAAGAACTCATTTTTATGACTGTTCAGCTGAATGGAATGCTAACTGTGTGGAATTCAAGAATCTACAGAGCGTATTGGTGTTATACTAACTGAGTTTTCTGGGATTAATGGACTTGTAAACGGATTATTCTGGATTAAGACACAAGCAAAACTTTGTGGGCCCAATAAATTCTCTGTACAAAAAAGTTTGGATAGGCCTACATGTACTTTTTTAGGCTCGATACGGGAAAAGAAGCGGGCGCCGCGTTCTAAAATGGAACGAAAAAATGGCGGACAATAATTGGAAACTCCCAGCGTTATATTAATTGATTCCGAGGCACTTAAGCTGCATACAGTGTCAGCTTGGATTATATTACCCCTCCATCGTCGTCGTCTGTGCAGGCGAACCCCTCGAACTTATTATTTTACCCATAGCCATTTTGATCTTAGTTTTCTACCCTCGCCACATGCATCAGTTTTGTTTTGTTTGAGATCATCTCATCTGCTGGCTGTTCTATTCAGCCACCACCCACACACTCTTGGATATGTTATTCCATCGGCGCTGGATTGCTCCTTTTTCACTCAGCTGCATTAGTCGATATGAATGGAGGCCGGCTGTTGGATGAAATAATTTTCGCTATTTCTTACGGCGGATTTCTTGAGCTTCTTTGCACGTACCATTGATTGCTTTGAACGAGGTGTTGTTGCTAAACTGGATCCAGTAAAATTAATGGAATCCGAAGACTGAATTTGGAATTGGTGTGGAACACACTCGAAGCACTCAGATTTTTTATACTTATTTTTTCCCCAATTTTTTGTTGCCGTTGCAATGATGACAATGCCACTATTGAACTGGGTTTAGTTCATTGGCCACTTAATCCTTATTGGTTTTTTTATTCGGAAATGCTATTCTGGTCAGTTTTCAATTCAACTTGACCATTATATCCGAGCTCTTTGAATATGGATTCGCTGCGACGTTGGCATTCGTTCCATCGGGAACAAAGGCCGCTGTTGCCCAGAAGGCGATTTTCGGTCTGGTAAGTGTGAAATACAACTTTTTTTTTTCTTCTATTGATCGGTTTTAATTATGCAGGCTGTACTGATGTTGGTTAAGCTAAAGTATACATGGTCAATCCATGGAACTAATTATTATACCGCAGCTGCCTGCCTAATACGAATAATAATAAAAAACCAATGGAATTGCTTTGACCTTGCCACAGTTTTGGCTCACGGTGTGAAGGGAATGGACTACTTTTAGTGTGCATTTGCATTTTATGTTGTTTTGGGATCAATATGGTATAGTAATATATTTAAGCTATATTGAGTGAAGTCATTCACTTTATGGAGAATGCATAAACTTTAATAAAATGCTTAAATTTGGGTAGGCCATTTTCCCACCATGTAGGCCTACTAATAGTAGGCTAATACAGTTTTCAATTAAACTCTGAGCCTCAACAAAAAATAAATGACATTTTTGCAAACTAAAAACAAAAATGTGCTTTTTCGAATTAGGGTAATACATATGTTCCTTTGTTTTAAGTTAATGTATGCATTTTTCAAGTTAATATGTTCAATTTCAATTCTGTGGCAACCTTTTGTTTTTATTATAATTTTGCACACTAGTGATTTAGCATTGTTTTCAAGTTAACCAGTTTACTGTTGGCTATTAACGTGTTAAGCCTAGTTTATGAATTTTATTGTAGTTGGCTTGTCGTGTTCATGCAAACCTACATACATTTTCAAAGCAAATTAATCAATTTTCATTGTTTTATAATTAGATAATTTTGTGCTACAAAGCGCATTAACACGTACAAGTGTGAATTGCACATCTAGTTTATTAAATTTATTGTTTCTAAGGTTTATAGAGATGTAGGCCTACTAGTTGAGGTTTACCTATCCTATTTATTGTATAATATAGCAATTAAAGATAACCAGCTATAGTGTGTTGTTTATGGCTACCTGTTATTCCTTTATTGATTGACCACCATATAGACTTCTTTATAACCTCAATATATGTCCTAAATACTGGTAGATATAATATATAACTTTCCATTGTATCGCAATAAATGGACTGATTATTCGTGATTTATCAACCGGAAAGATTTTTACGTTATCAAACCCCTTTTGTTTTTTGTGTGATTTCGTATTAGTGCATTCTGGTTGGTGCTTACATTATAAGACCCACTGGGCCGCCATATATACATGTATTATCATGATAAAAATAATTTTCTGATTCTATGGTCCTCAAGTTTTAATGACTTAACATTGAAAGTGCATGAGCAGTTGTATCAATCCATAATTGATATTTTTTGAGATAAAAAAACACATGAATTGAGATTTCTTGTTTTGAGAAAAATGCGTTTAGAGACAATCCATATTTACTGCATTAAAATTAATCATTTTAAAACTCTGATCATAATTTTAAGATATAAAATTGTGCTTTGGTATGCACCTTTACCTTTTGGTCCTTCGAATGGAATCTAAATGCTTTGAGTTCACTTTAACCCTACACCCAAATTTGGGCACTTAATATACCCAACATTTTGAACATAGTGATTCTGGCATTTTTTATCTTCATTGGTCAAAATGAGAAACTTTTTCCCGTCTTACCCTAATTGTTTTTTGATGTAGTGGATTGAATAATCTCTGAATATCTCATTTTCAGCAAAAATGGACTCTTATGGTTTTCGATTTCAGCTCTTCAATTACAAACAATATAAGCCTACATTGTTTTAATATTAGTGAAGCTAAAGTTTTCTAGATTTACAATATAGGCCTATGATTTGCTATTAATGCAACTCTTGTGAACCGTGGAAAACCTTTAAATATAGAAAATATATTAAAAGTTTATTGTGATTTACACATGATTCCCTCAAATACTGTATAGTTAACGTAAAATCTGTTTTTTTATTCTGAATGCTAGAAGTGAGGGAGGTGGGTATAAGCCTTGTTGTATAATTGTATAGGTGGTGGTTTGCAAATGGGGAGTGGGGGGGGGAGAGAAAGGGGTAAAAGTTTAAAAATATGCTATGGTTACATATATATACTGGGCCTGTGTGGATCCATGATAATATGGTGTTTGAATTACTAGGCCTATATACTGGGATTCAGATAGCCATGCACTCCAATTGAGACTATAATATGTTACATTGTTTTAGTCAATTTCCTTAGAATTTGCATCGGGTGAAGTTATTTGGAAATGTGTAGGCCAATATACAGCTGTTTATAACAGTAATTCTAGTGAATGTAGATAGAGATATACTATCATTGAAACAGGTACAAATTTCTCGCTTTTAAGCTAAGCTCATATAATGGCCACCAGTATCATAAAATGCAAAACATTTGGTATATCTATTCCCCTGGTGTATTATTACTCTATTATTGATTTCCCATAAATGGAAATGGATTTTTTGATTTTTGCCACTAGCATTTTCTGACAGACTTTGTTTATGTCTGCTGCATGCCCACTCCTCTCCCGTATTTGGTGATGGTTTCTCTATTTGAATATTATGAATATTGTATAAGCACTGAGAGAGAGAGAGATTGTCTTGAACTTTTGCTGGGAAAATTAGATGACTCACGATATAAACATTTTCACGAAAATAACAGGAAACTTATTAAATGGCCGCCAGTCTTAATTGCAAGGTCCGGATGTGCACATGTGCATGATCTGATTAACAAAGTTGGGGATTAAAATGGGACGAACCATTTTAGTTTCTTTGGTGACCAGGCTTGAAGTGCCACCTGTATGAAAACTTTCGTCTTTGACATTTCTAAGTTGTGATACACCTAAGGAACACCCATCTATCTAGCTTTTAAGTAAAATTCGGTGAATCTGGACAGGTTATATAGGCCTATGCGATGTTGTTGACCATGAAAACTGTAACGCCCTAATTTTGGACACACCCCTGTTTGTGCATTATTTTTAATGGCAAGCCATTATGACCATGGCTACATAATGGCATTGGGGATGCAGGAAGTTGGTAATTGCATTGAAGTTTACACCTGAATAAAATCCTCGACAAAAATCAAATAAAAGTTAATTATTTGATAATATTTCATTGCAATAGAGCAACTTTCCTCTGAGTCATCTAATTTCAACTATTTAATAATAATAGTAATTAGTTTTTGGCCTAAATATTTGTCTACTGATTTTAAGCAATTATATATATTAAACCACGAGTCTGTGCATAACATAAATCTATACTTAAAAATTGCTATTAAAGATGACCGGTTCTTGTTTTGTGTACAAAGGTCTTTTGAGACCTTGAGACCTTTGAGACCTTTGAGACCATGCATGGGGGCCATATTGCTATTTTTGGTTGTTACAAGTAGTGAAACTACCTTGACCTTACCTAGACTGTAAGGAGAAAATAAGCTTTAAAAACACATGCACTAGGCATGTATGTAGATTTTAATTCTGAGAGACATTTATTTTTAGATGTCTCTTGTGGTATGTTTCAGCTGCCTGCAATACAGGTCATGAGCGTATAAATAAAAATAAACCTTGAATATTATATTTTGAGTATTACACAAGCTGTGCCCTTGTATTACTTTTTATTATACATATTGAATTCAATTGAATTAAAAGCTATAATAATTTTATTATAATACTGTAGCACTTCATAGGATGCTCTATAATGACACAATTAAAGCTTATTAACACTACTGTTTCTAAATTGGATTGGTCAATGTAGCCTTCTGTCTTTTTTAAGGATGAGCTCTTTGAGTTTTTTAACCATTTAAAAAATGCTAAATTAATGATATTTAATTAGTGGAAATCAGATGCCAACCTGAAAAATTGAACGATTGACATTTGTATTGGATAAATTTGAATTGATTATGGATACAGTATTCAACGACTTGGAAATTATTCTCAAAACTTCTGGATTTTCTTTATATTATATTTAGACGTATAAGTTATTTCGAGAGAAATTCATTAATCATATATTTTTTCTATTAAATAAGCAAAAAGGTAAAATGGTATTGATTGGGGTGGTTTAATGTAAATATATTATGTTGGCCAGCATGTTGTCTCAACTCATATCTTTTTATATGAGAAACGTCAATCCTCGTAGCAGTAGATTAATTTTAATAATGTGTGAATTAGCTCGCATCTGTTAACGCCCATTCATATTTACATTTTCAGCCTCATTAGGTTTCATTTACGAATAATATTCGTATATATATTTTTTCTGATTTACGAATAAATGGGTGTGTTACATAGTACATAACACATATGGCGCCCTGTGTGCCCCTAATGACGTCAATTTGAATTATGTTTACTGAGGGTACTCATTGTTACATTATGTACACAGGGAAGCCCTATGTGCACTTTTAAGGATGGGGAGGAAATACATCTGTGCTAGAGGCAGTTGCCATGGTAACGTCAGTCACGTGGGGTAGAAACTGATCAGGGGTATATGTGTGTATAGCTAACCGTTTATAATTGCTTGAAATTCGGTGAGGGCAACTAATGAGCTTAAAAACGAAGTTTTAGGTAGACATTTCGTCTAGATTCATGGAAGTATAGACCCTGTCCATGGGTGTAGACATTCACTCTTTCCAAAGGAACTGAATTGAACTCTGTATACACCCTGTACAGTATAATTATAGTGGATTGGATAATTAATAATATTAATAATAATAATTGCTTTATTCCATGTTCAAGAAACACTACACAAAAAGGGAACTTTTATGGCTGAAAGTTAGCCAAGTGCTTATAAACGCCCGGGGTACAGGAAAATAAGCAGTGCAAAAATATAAAATATGCCAAGGCAACAATGTAAGAAAGTGCTGTCACAATTTGTGGATTCATATGGACAAATCAGAAAAAAGAAACATGACTTTGATTCGTTACTTCAGTAGGTCTAAAGATTTCACTAAGTAATTAGCCAAGCAGGAATAAAGCAATTTGAGCAGTAGTATGACGATCATGGGTTTATAGTTTATTTTAATTTTGATTAGAGCATAGTAGGCCTGCCTATATGAAACATTAACAAAAATTATAGAAGGAGCCATCCAGAAACTTTGGAATATTTTTTTCTGAATAAGGGAACGTTCAAATATTATGAAGGGATTGAAGGCCTTAAGCTTAATTTTGGGATTTCTTACCCTCCTCCACATGTAGCACAAACTTTAATAGGAAAGTCCCACTTTGAAAGAAGTGGGTTCTAGGAGGAAGAGCATGAAAAATTGGGAAAATCATGGAAATTGCAATTTGATTTGAGCCCACCAATCAATGAATAAAATGTCCTGAATACATGGGTTGGGTTGAAAATGCAAAGCCCAGGTAGGCGCCATTTTACAGGCAGCATGTAGCGCCCTCTACTGGATAAAAGGCATCAGCTCTCGTTGAACACGTACAATGCATGTCCTAGAGGGAGCCTATAACTATCTGTGCCTGCTGAAATATGTGGGAAAATGGCGCCTAGTGTGTATTTGTAGGAAAATGTCACAATTGCTTCAATATGGAAACTCTGCTGCAATTATTATTGTCACAGCCGTTCATATTTAGGCTAGTGTGTACATATTTAAATATCACTTGTTGCAAAGTGGGATTTTCCCTTTAATCTGAAAGCACAAGGCAAACGAAAGAAAATGCCCGTTAACTGTGTCCAGTAATATATAAACGCTCCCTAAGTAGCCATTAGCCTTCCAGATAATTATAACACTTGAAGGCCACAAAAAACGGTGATTTTCGCCTGGATGGGAACTGTTGGCCCCTGCCTGGAGTGTCAATGTCGTATAATGGCCCCTTCGTTAAATCCATTATAAGATCCTGTATCCGCCTATTAAGTGCCATGTGCGGTTAGGGGTTATGCCGTTGAGGGCCACATGGGATTATGGTTTTGAATAACCCATCTGGATTTTTGCGACCCTGCCTGTGGCTCATTTCAGTCAGTTTTTCAGTCCAGATTGAATTAATGTTGGGCACATGGACATGTTTGAAAGTTCAGGGGGTTCTTTTTGGGTTTCGTTTCAAATTTTCACATATGTTCTATACTTAACACTGACCCTTCTGCTGTGCCGGCTTGGAAATGGGTTCGTTTCTGACACAACAGCAGCTTGGTTTATTTTGATCTGAATCGTAGGCCTATATTAAGTTTTTTTTATATTTTAAATCGGTTATCAATTGCATTATTCATGCTTTTATATATTGCTATAAAATGGAACCTTGCATTTCTACATATTATAGGTGCATGGGGCTGTATCAATTTATGCTGCTTTGGACATTTTGGACCACTAAAAGCCACTCTTGCGAGAGAAAAATACCCACTAAATCGCCATAATGTCGTCTACCTTGGCATCAATTGCCTTTTTAAAGCCCCCCAAAAAAGTCGAATGCAACCAGACTGCCATTTCATGGAGATTTAATGTATAAATCCTGGTATTTCATTCCTCGGAAAACATGGAAACATTTCTCTTATATTCTGTGTCAGAGGACTTAAATTGATTTAAAACTCACTTTTCTCACATAAACCTCGTTTTTCTATCCTCCCAGCCCCCCACACACACTCTTTAGCTGCTTTTGAAGTATTTGATGAGCACATGGGGATTTTTTTTCTCTCGATATGTTAATCTTAGACAGTACGGACCAATACCGTATTGATTTTTCAATCAATGACTATAATGCTTTATTTTACAGGAGAAATAATGTAAAAAGCTAAGGAAGCGGACGTCCCTGATGTATAAATGTCCTAAGACGGATTTAATCAGCATTTGTATGTCACTATACTGTAAAGGGCACTGGGGTCGTTTTTTTTTTATTAAATGACACTCTTGGGTGGTCCTATTCTATTGGAAAACGATACTGTTTAGAAATGCCTGAATTGTACTTTATTGGTAGCCTATCTATAGCTAGCTTTCTTGTAGCGGAATTTCTTTAGGTTTAGGACTAGCATAACGTAAGGGTAGCGGCCATTTTGTTTTGATACCATTTCGGTTATTAAATAATGATGTACATTGTACTTCTCATACATTGTAATGCAAGTAGCCTGTTTTCCCAAGACATTTTATTATTTATTATTTATCACAAATGAAAGTGGAAAAAATGTTTCGTTTCAGATAATGCAGTAGTAACTCAATCTAGAATAGGCCTATCTAAAATGGTGCAGTGAGTTGCCTCAAGCATTGATCATAATGGAAAAATTTGTAATTGATAAAATGTCAAATCCTGGCCATTTTTTCCCCCCATGTAAACTTGGCATTTTGGATAAAATTTTCATTTAGATTTCTATTTTCGTATAGGCCTATGTATGTCTTGTCAGTTTACTTCACTAGCAGAATTTCTTGTTTACAAAATAGTGACACGCCAACTTCTTCGCTATTTTTTTGCACCAAAATTTGTCTTAAACATGTTATTCATCATGTAAATGCTCTCGACATGTCATGCTTGTAATTCCTTTTGACTTCAGTCTAATTAATCTTGTTATGTGCATAGGAGCTTTTTGTTTCATTTAAAACGCAGTCTGAACGTTTGAGTCCTGGGTTTTAAACGTCAGATCTAAAGAATTTAATATAAACGGTTCTTTTAGAAACATCTTGTTGCTTGTCGATATAGAATTTTCGTTAAATATTCCCTACAAAATGGCGCCATTACGCACGGTTTGTAAGGGTTGTCAGTGGACGACAAACAATTCTACTCAAGCAATTGATAGAAATATGAAATTTAGGCTACGATCACTGGCTTTTCGGATATACGGGGTTATTCATAAGTAACTGAACTTAAAACCCCTGAAATGTAGCTTTCCCAATGACTGACATGTTGTGGGGGGAAGCTATGTTTCAGGGTCTAGTTTTGCAAATTGTTTCAAGAAGTTCACAGAATATTGTATCAGTTAAAAATGGTATCTGTGCCATGTAAAACATTTTAATCTATGATTTAGTTTTGTTTTTATTCATTTAAATACAATTTGCAAATCAATCTCTTTAAACATAGCTTTCAGCAATGGGGAAAGCTATGTTTCAAAGATTCTATGTTCAGTTACTTATGAATAATCTGGTATAGGCAATATATTTGGTTTTTTTTTTAATTGAAAAAGGAGGATTGGCCATCTCATTTACATATCATAATCTGCTTGAAAAATTGAGCATGTGTTTTCTATAGAATTATTATTCTAGGCAATAAATCAATGTTGTAAACTAACTATAATATACAACGAAATATGACTAGTTAATAAATCAAAACTTGTGCCCACCCGACTGTGAAATTTTTCCAATTTATAAACAAATTGGCAGTCTGATTTGAATACAAGTATTTGGAAGCTTTTCATTGATGGAGATTGAGTGGCTTCTGTTTGTGATTGATTTGATCATTGTGAAACTAGTCTGGCTTTTCTTGTCTTTGATTCTTTCTCGGAAAAACATTAAATCCGCATCTTTAATGATATCGTGTATATATCAACCAGCATATTGCAGCCTATTTAATAGACTTGGATTCCAAAAATAATTTGCCTGATTTGGTAATTTGACCAAAGTAGCCTTGACCCGAATAATCAATATGAGGGCGATTTTCTTATATAATGGATTCACCATCATTTATATTAATTCCCAATTCCTGTTTTTATCATTTCAGTTTTGGTAAACGCCTGACTGGAACTGGAAGAAGACCTAACGAATGCCTGATTTTGGAACCATCGGAAATGCTCGTGGTAAGCACTTTGAAAACATAATTTTTGTTTGGCTAAATTAGCTATAGGACTGTAATATGTACTAAGTTATAAGTACCAAATTAACAATTAGGCTTAATTTAATTTGATTATGTAATAAGTTTATGATAAATTGCAGTTTCTACTCATGAAGTTTGCTCAGATGTTTTTTTTTAAATATTAAATTGAAAAAAGTTGTCAAATTCTGATACTGCAGGGTCAGTTTTATAGAATTACTCGAGACGCAACTTTTTTGAAAATTATTACTAGAATGCCACATCTCGAATAACTTTGATGTAATGAAATACATGTAACAAGGGATATTGTTAATAATAATGTTTCCCAATATTAGCCAGTTTAAAATACAGGTATTTTTGTGATACTTGTACCTGTACGTGTAACGAGTGACGTCACTTCTATGGACAGATTAACATAGCTATTGTTAATGGTCCATAGGGATGATGTCACTCACTACAAGTACAGGTACAAGTATGGCCAAATTACCTGTATTTTAACCTCTCTAATGAAGTATTGCACTTTAAATTAGTTCCTTGGCAATGAAGAATTGATAAAGGATTATACTTTGTTCATTCAAAGACTGGACTAGTGATAGGTTATTCATTTTATAGATTATAGTTATACTCTTACTATATGTGAATTAATACTTATGCAATATGGAAAATGTTACTAAACTTAAGTTATTCCATGGTGTGCCATACTTGAACTGAACTTCCAAATTAGTACAGGATTTGGGTGATAGTGGTGTTAAAGTAGGTATGCTTTTTTACTATCTGACTATTGATTTAAGTTTGTCAGCAACTTGAATATGGTGGTTGGTGGGTTTTTTCCCTGACTAATTTGTTGTTAGTTCTTGAGGAGTAAGTATTTCCCAAATGTTGGGGTTCGATGAACGCCAATGCATGCGAAAATGTGCTCCTCAAAGCAAAGTTCCTCAGTGAAATCCTACTTTGTCATCGACGACTGCATAAGTGTTATCAATGTTACTGGTCTGTATATAACGATAAGAGAACGTTATGGTTTGAACTATCTTAAGTACTTCCGTGTGCTAAGGTGTGAAAAATTGGTGCTTTATAATTATTATGGTCATGGGAAGTCAGGTCGACCACAGCTGATCAAGTGTGACTGGGAGTAAGCCGAAGTAGACCTTTTACTTGTGTAATTCATTTCATTATATATTATTTCTTTGGATTTGGACGATTGTTGCATGTATTGGTAAATGTAGGCCTATCGGGTATTTTTTTTTTTAGCATTTAATGCAAGTTCCAAAATGATCCATGAAACAGTTCCAGTGGTTTTTTTGAATTTGGCATGAATTCTGACTGCAAAGATAATAGGCATCAAGAAACTGAAGCACTAATGCACATTTAAGAATATTAAAATGATGTCAGACATACGTTGGGGGGGGGGGGGGGGGATGGAGGAGAGGGGGAAATTGGAAATTAAATTATTCACATGTGAATTATTAAGCAAAAAATGTGATAAATATTTATTAATACTGTCAGTTATACTGTGGATACAAATCAAAATGGTTTCCAGAAAAAGGAAATGGAGGGTTTGGAGTTAGTTGGCCTTTCTTCCTGTTTGGGAGTTATTTCTGGTATATTGATTTATTCTTTGACTAGGGAAAGTGGGTGGCGTGGGGGATCTTGTAATGCGACAATCCGGCATTACCTATACCTACTTCCTTTTTATCAGATTAATTTTGATTGTTAGCTCATGTCTTATCACTGGCCATTGCTTCTACTTGAAAGACCTGTGTGTTGGGGTGGAATGCATGGCGCCGCTTGCTTTTTGCTCTTGGGAATTTTCGCCAATTGTAAGAGAAATGTCATTGCTTCCGGTTGAAATTGGATTGTTTTTAAAGGGGAAACTTCTGTGATGGTCATTTTCTTTTAAGCTAATTATTTGGGAAAAGAGTTACATACAAATTTAACATTTGTATGTATACATCGCAGCAATTGGTCTACTTAGTGCTTTACCATTTTAACACGAATTAAGCATTTATCTGGGAGAACTTTGACTGGAAGTCAGAATGAGATATAATGAAAAGTAATTATTAAAGAAAAAATTATATTAGAAGGACAGTCCTACTTTGAAACAAGTTGATTTTAGGAAAAAGAGCATGAAAAATTAGGATAGACATGGAAATTGCAATTGGATTTGAGCTTAAATATACCGATCATTAGATAAAATGTCCTAAATACGTGGATTTGGATAAAAATAGAAAGCCTAAATTGGTGCCATTAGACTGACTGTTTGTAGCGCTCTCTTCTGGATAAAGGGCATCAGCTCTTATAGAGCACGTCCTAGAAGGCACCACCAAATGGCACTGCTTACTGAATTATTGGGGGGGGGGGGAATGTGATTTGCACAAAGAGTAAAAGATTCTTATATCAGCCATAGTCAGCACATAAAGGAAAAGATCACCCTTACTTTTTGTATGAAAAATGCATTCTCAAAAAATGTTGGAATGCATGATTAAAGGTAGGCTACTACATCATGACGTCTTTTACAGAACTACAGCAAACTCCATTTTGTGTATTCTGTGGGAATTACAATTAATCCCCCCCTCCTCCCCAACCTGCTGCATGATAGAGCCTTTCAGATGTAATTTGAATAGACCTATTACGTTAAGATTATTAGCAAAAGCAAAGCTTACTTCAAATGTACTTTTGCATTTGCTATCGGGAAGGGGGGGGGGAGGAAACTAGTTTTTGTTGACACCTATGTTTACTATGCTAATGACAACAATAATTATCTAATTGTGCATAATTGTTTGTTTTGAATCCTGTCTGTCCTTAGCTCGATAAGCACGGTCTGGTTGTTTATAATTATTCCCAATTTTGGAACCCACAGGAAGTGTCCGATTGACAGTTTCCTGGTGCAGAATAATTGGCTTTTTCTGCCATTTCATAACTTTGGTTGTGGCTTTGTGGGCGATGTTACACCATATTGAACTGGGAAAATCGTGAACATTTTAATGCACGACATCGTAGGCTCAGTTATACATTTGGATTAAAAAATTGTCTGCATGGTGTAAATCACAATTTGCATGTTAAACCTGCATGTCCTAAGAAATTCACACGGGTTTTCCACTGTAAAAGATTTAATGACAGACAAATCTTAAGGAATGCTTAAAAGGAAAATATTCTTCTTTGGCAGATCATTCAGATTTCACATGAAATGAATAATTCATGTAGTAAATAGCCATGCAGTCCCGTCTCACCGTTTGACATTATCCAATAATAATCGTAATTTATGATTCTATACCTATACACCTGAGAAATGTTCTCATAAATCTTATTTGTGGGGGTGTGTTGCCAAGTACAACTTTCATATTTGTTTATTTTCTTCTGCACTCTTGATATTTCAGTTGATATTTGAAATGCTTTATGCCCTTGGTAATGGCAATGACATTATATAGAGAAAAATAAATATATTAGTAAATGAATAGGGCCCCGCGTTGTTATGTGACTTTGTGGATGTATAGGCTGAGGTTGAATGTAGGTTGAGGTTGAATGTAAATACTTGAAATTTTAAACATCTATGGCATGACCTTTTGACTTTATTTTTCGTGATATTTTGAAATAGGAAGCCTTTTTTTGGATTTCTTACACTTTTTATATTGCTCTTTAAGTTTTTATCCTCCTCATTCAAGCAGGCAATGTAGCAGTACTACTAAAATCCAGTGGAACTGTTAGGCCTATATACATGCAGTACTTTTTGCATTCTGAAAATGCTACCAGTATGTATCATTAATTCTGGTTTCAAAACAGTGCGGAAATTATTGGATCATGGGTAGTAGCCATTACGTTTATTCTTGACTGGAGCGCTATAAAGATGACGGCATAAGGTGGTCGTTGTGTAGCCTGCAAAAATGGGTAACATACACTCGGTCAGTGGCCCTCCATGCAATGGATATGTGCTCGTATCATGTATATAGGGCCTACCACTTTGGGCTAATGCTCTTATATATATTAATCTCGCATTCGAACCCTTTTTCTATATAGACCATGCCATTTCGATATTGCAGGGGGACGCCATACTGAAATAAGACGATATTTTCCGCCATTACTAGTGGGACACTTACCCTGGACTGCCTATGGTTGCCTATATGGCAAAAGAGTTAAAAGTCCAAATTTTAATTATCCAAAGAATTTGTAATCGGCAAATATTTTTCCTGTTCATATGTCTGCAGACATTGTTTAGCTAATTTTTGGCATTTTTAAAGTAATCACTCTTGAATTGCTAAATAGGATTTTTTTTTTGCACATTGAATAGCTGCATAAAGTATCCCACCTAAAATGGCAGGCTTTTTTGTATCCCTCACTATCGCCATCTATTGACATCGTTTTTCAGTAACATAGTCTATATACGAGCATAATTGTATCCACCATGCAGTTTAAAAGGCAACCTGTGCATACCATCGATATTACCCCATGCAACCGACTTTTAATCAAACCTTCAACTCACCTTAAGGCCAATGGCAATTTAATTATGTAGTCATTGATGCGGCATCGTGTGGGGGTGAGTCGTGACTGCAACGCCCCCAGTGGTGTTTTTGTTGCAGTCAATAGCCTGTGTAATAAAGTTGGTGCATCCAACAAACACACGCAACTCCATGGATGCTTTTTTCTATATAGTAACATGTACTGAATGCTGCATTTGAGACCCTATACCGGAACATCTGAAACCGCCTCCAAAACTCTTAAATGCTGACGATTGCATTGCTATCAAATGATCGATAATTTAATAGGGAGATCCTATACAAAGCAAAGGTATGGCGCTCTTTTCCATTGGAATCCAGTGCTCTTTGGTGCCACATTGCCATAGACAAACTTCACACGCAAAGTAGGTGTCGGTCGGAGTGGATGCATGTTTCTGCTGCTGCTCCTGTTGTGGTCAATATTACTCAGCATTTCACACCTGGACAAACGCGGCCGAAAAGATGTGATGACCTAACGCCTGCATGCATGCTTTTCAGCACCGTTAATCAATGGCTCGGATGAATGACTTGGTGCGCCGTTCCAGTGACGAAGGCACACCGACACGGCTGGTGGCTGTGGAACATTTGTCACCAATAGTGTTGTTGAAGCGCCGCCGCCACACGTGGCTGTGGCAAATTAGCCGTGGCGTTTTTGTATTACCGTGGTAATGGGGAGAATCCGCTTGAAATAACGTTGGAATGGAGATGTCGGTGGTTGTGATCTCCGGATTTTGGGTGAAGTTGAAGGGCATGTAACCCAGCTCATAAAACTAGTTGGTTTCTGTTATGTTGGATCTCGTGCTTCAAGAATGTGTACACATGCATCACGCTTTTTCTTTAGTCAGAAAAGGTGAGTTGGAAATTTTGTTTTTCTTTGAAAATTGTTCTGGGATTTAATGGATATATAGTTTGTCCCTTGTAAACTTCTGAAAGTTTTACAGCTTGATTCACCGAGCATTGATTCAAACTTATTGGGCTATTGGCATTTCTGTATATATACCTAAAGTAGAGCTGAGAGGTTGATAGTCACTTTTTCAAAGTGTTTCACGACGAAAGGGAACATCCGAAATTTTAACACTATAGTCGGTTCCAATAATTTTGGACCCTGGCTGCATAGGAAACACATGGGGACCAGGGTCAAAAGGTTTTGGAACCGACTATAATTAATGTGCTGGTATGTTTTATAGATTTAATAACTAGTTTTAAAAACATGATTCCTTGTTTAAATTACATGTACGAGCGTATACTGATGAAAAGACATTTTTAAACGTGGCGTAACAAAAGTGGAAAAGGGGGGTGACTGCTCTGTAATTTATGTAAAAAATTCAGCTTTATACCAATAACTGTATATTAACTATTTTTGTATCCCTATTTATTGTTCATTAGCTTCAATGATTGGCAATGGTTGAATGGATTGCTGGGATATACGGTACTTGTTTTGTGCTGACAGTATACTTTTATGAAAATAACACAGTCAAGTATAGAGTGAAACTGCATGTAATGGTTTTTTACAAAATATTTTCAACTTAAAATTCTCAATGTGCAAAGCTAAAATCCTATAGACGACTGTTAATGCATTTTTGCAATATAGAAAAGTGTATATATATAAGGTTATAATAGCTAATGAAAATCTTTGGCATGCATATTGTCAATTGTGTATATGTTGGCCTATAATGTGATTTAAAAGGATTAAATGATTTTGAATTTAATTTGCAAGTAAATTAAGCTGGGTGCTATTAACTGAAAACAGTATTCTGTCAGCAGATTGTCTCAGCACGACAAATTTAGTAAATTTCATAACTGCTGGACAGTTAGGTAAATTATCTACAATTTGATATATATTAATTGCAAGCCTATTTGTTGTATGTAAACTATATAGTTTACTGCCAGTTTACTTAATGGAGAATGCACGAGGGGATTATTTTGAATTTGAAATAAGCTTTTATAGCTGTTATCAATATGCTATAACATTATAGCTCATTAATATTTACAATTTTAGCATGTTTTTCTCGTTGATTTGAATAATGTACACTTTGTAATTTTTTTTCTGTCAGATTTCCAGAACCCATGCATTAACAAAGCAGGTTAACACTTGACACCTAAACTCTCATTTGCTATGCTAATTAATTCTAAAGTTTTAGCCTTTAATCTCTTATAATGAACACTTTTCTTATAGGCATTTAATGCATTTCATGCTTTGCAAATGAGAAATTTAAGAAGTCTTTTAAGTGATTTGTCTTAAGTTTCGCTTTTAATTGAGTTCTTGAACACTTCCGTTGCAGTAGGCCTACTTAATGTAGTCGAACACGAAGTTTCTAATGTGAAACTGCAACGCCTTCTGTAGACAAGCATTGAACGCCCACAGATTATGGTCGATCATGACCTGTTAACTGTAGGCATGTTTTGGTTCATGAATGGTTCATTGAAATAATATATAGAATTCATTTCAGGAATTGTGCAAGAATGTATGCAGTATATCTGCATGCAGGTATAGTCATTATATATACTGTTAATCATGTATTGTCTCAATTTTATTTTTAACTTTTGATTACAAGTAATGCTAATTATGGATCATTAATGAGTTCTCATTAGCAATATTATTAGTCAGTCAATGCCAATTAAGGAACAATAATCGATTACGGTTTTTTAACTATGTGTGTGTGTGCATGAAAGGAATTGACATAATTTTTGTAAATGATCTAGCCGGAACCTGCATGATGGAATTGAATGTTGGCCGAGCATTTTCATTAAAAATAGCACAATGCGCATTTTTGTACTCGACACGCACATAGCAACCGTGTTTATTGGATTTCTATGCAATTATGAATATTAACTGCATCGGTATACCCATTTGAACAGAAATAAGCTGCGGCCAAATTCATTGGTCAGTTTTTGTTGGTCATTAATGTCAAACGGGAATACAATCAGAGATGAAAAGTTTGGGAAAAAATATTAGCAACTGCATTGAATTGTATATGTTAAGCAACCCAAATGTGATAACTTGAACCCATTGCTTTGTGTGAATTATTTTGCCATTCTCAGAATTTATTACCGTAAAAAAACCTTATAAAACAGAATCCCATGGTGCCAAAATCAGCGATTTAACTTACATGAAAGGTATATGCTTGTATTGGTTGGAATCAGTTTTGGATTTGCTCTGGATATATACTCTGAACGAGTTTGTTGATTTCAGAATATATGGGGCAGCACAAATTATGCATGGGAATATATAGGTCTACTTTCTATTTTTGAAGCAGATTTTCTTTTATGTTGTCAAGGGTAAAATACACTTGTTGAAGCTGTGCGTGGGTGGAGAATTCTATATCTCTAAGAAATTTATTTAATTATATCTAGAGAAGTATTTGCTTAGCCTGAAAGTAAAACTCTTTTGATTAAGAGTTGGATTAAGGTCAGTCTAAAATTGGGTTCAATTGTAGGAAAGACATTGGAACGGATTGTTCGCAAGATGAAACGACTATCTACAGTTGATTGAATTTATAGTCTATAGAAACTGGAATTACCAATAAACCTTGGCATTAATCAAAAATTAATATCATGAAAATTTAATTTGTGGCATTATTATTGGCAAAGTTAAGGTCAGACCGTATAACTTTCAAATATATACTTGCAAAATTTTTTTTGGATCCGTAAATGACTGTGGGATTATGTTGTCAAATCTTTGAAGGAATATATCAACCTGTGTGTGTCTAAAGATGTTAGCATAACAAATCCCCAAAGTGCTGTGCATGGGCCACTTTTTTGAATTACCGGTACATTTTTATATTGGTTATTTTGGATGATCAATAAATAGCCATCTTTCATGCTATGAAAGTAGACATGCTTTGAATGAGGTATTGATGTGATGATGAATAGATACATGTTCAGGATATTTTATTAACTTTTTATATCTTTTTTCCCCCCAAGTATACATATAGAAACTATACATTGAATATGAGAAATAAGGATCGAGGCGTTGGATATTTTATTAATATCATAGAACAAATATACGATCCAGCACAAAAATTTGAAATTCAAGTAACTATATACCATTCACTCATACAGTGTATCCATTTACACACAAAAACTGGGCTTATTTATTTATTTATTTTATTTTTTAAAAACTACAAATATTTATAGTAAAATTATGAATATTTTTTTGTATTTTTTGCCATAAGCAATGAAATTTGCAAGAAACAATTTCGGTAAACTGACTGTCTGGGCAGTACTGCATGCGACTGACTACTGTCAGGTACTGCACCAGTGCCAATTCCCCATTTAAAAATGTACTGCTGTACTTTTGCAGAGACCTGAAATCCTTAACAACTGTTGGAATCTGACAGTTTTATGTTGGGTGACCATATTTTCAAGGATAATTTCTGGGTCACAAATTCAGAAGAGAATTAGAATTTTAAAACTGAAAAATCACCAGGAATTACTGCATGATATGGTATCCAGATCCAATGACATGGATCAGGGACATTTTTTGATGCCTGGACGACTTGATTAAATGGGAGATGGTCCAGGGAATTGCGAAACAAATTGTCACCCTTTGGACCTAGTTTTACGAAATAAAACTGCAGTAATATTGCATCGAAGAAATAACAAAAAAACCCAAAAATTTTTCTCTGGAAAGCAGTTTTTACTGCATGTGTTTATAAAACTGTTATGTCCAACAATCCTGCTGTTGCATTTTTATTGCAGTTATTGCTGCAGACAAGAATAGAATATTACAATCTGGAGTGCAGTAACTTTTAACTGGGTGGACACTGGCATTGCACATGGGTCCATGGCTCCCAGGCTACCCTCTGTATCCACCCCTGGTATAGGCGCCACTTTTAAAAAATTGAACCGGCCCCCACTATAGCTACGCCACTGATGCTACCTTATTTTCTTACTGGTCATTTGAATTTGCCATTTCATTCTTAGTTTGAACGGCGCATAGGTAAGAAAACTTTATTGTGAAAACACAAAGACTCATTTCTACCAGCACAAGAACAAACGTAGTCTTCTGTCCTAATGTTTTCTATCATAAGGATGTCTTTCAGAGTAATTGTTTCAACTTCCTGTTGATGGTCTATTTGGGCAGTCATATATTCGGCCAGGAAATTGACCTTTCATGTTTTCCATTTAGTTTTAGTCGTCTGGCAGCTTCAGTTAGTACACAGATCCTGGTTCATGCGTTGCAAACATGCATTATTTTTAATTTGAAAAATGTTATTGTTAAGTATGGCCATTGAAGTGATGTGGGACTCTTCGAGGGCATTTACTTAATTAGTGTGATTGCCCGTAGGGGGCACTTTGTGTGCAATAAAGTATATACATTACTAACCAGTTACAGTTAACAACTCTGTAGTGTACTTTAAAAGGAATCCCTGGAGGGTAACACCAAAATATTTCTGGAAAACCTTTTAATGGGCTAACATAGAACCATTTAATTAATTAAGGTAAATTTTAAAAATGCCCATGTTGTCCATGTTTAAACACACTTAAGTTAATTATTTGTTTATTTAATTGGTTAGCTTAGTTTTTTTTAGTTGATTTGAACATTGGTTTTTCTCCTCAATTAAATTTTTTTTCAATAAACTATCTTGGAATGAATTTTTTTTTTTAAAGTTTAAAATTCAGAGAATTCATTGTTAGTGCCAAAGCGATGGATTGGTTCTTGGAAGGTTGCCTATTAGTGCTCGCTCCTGCTTCAGGCACATAGATTACCTGGAACTTTTAAATTGAGTTTCCTAACAACAAATCAACTTATCTAAATGCCTTCTGATCTGTTTAGAGAGTAGTAATAATATAGTGTGTACCAGAATCTTACACAGTTTTTTGTAGATTGTGACTTTTCTGAAATGGAGGCTTACGAGCACGTCCTCAACAAGCCTAAAAATCAGATTTAATTATTAATGTCTGAAAAACTCAGAAACAGGGTGAATTATTTTAAAATTTTGTGATTTTTTTTGTTAAATCATTGATTTTCTAGATCAAAGAATGAAACATGAATAGGCCTAGTACTAAAATAATATGGTGTGCATATACCTTACTAATGCCAAATGAGTGCTTGCCATGAGTTACAAGTTATCACTTACCAAGCATTATTTGCATGCAGTTAATTGAAAAATGTCATTAAGTATAACTGCCCTGTTTCTTAAGGGGAAAGTCCCACTTTGTAACAAGTGATATTTAAGTTTTTCACACTGATGAATGGCTGTGACAATAATAATTGCAGCAGTTTCCTTACATGTATTTGAAGAAATTACGACATTTGCCAAATACTGATACATATGTTATGTGCCATTTTGGCAGATACTGAAAGTTGGTGGCGCCCTCTAGGACGTGTATGTCTACATGTTACATGAGAGCTGTTGGCTTTTGTCCAGTAGAGGGCGATACATACTGTCAGTAAAATGGTGCCTATTTGGACTTCATATTTTCACCTAAATCCATGTATTCAGGACATTTTATTTAATGATTGGTAGGCTCAAATCAAATCGGAATTTCCGTGAATTTTATATTTTTTCATGCTCATCTTCCTGAAACAACCTACTTCTTTCAAAGTGGGACTTTCCCATTAAACATTGTAGAAGTAATGTTAATGACATAACCTATATAATTTTTTTGAAACCATCATTTTTATCCACCCTGGATGAACATGGGTTCACTATAAGAATAAAAGCCAAATAACATCAATAGATGATTTCGTAAATAGAAATTAACGATTTGTGTGGCAAATGACCGTGTGTGTGTGTGTGTGTTGTGTGTGTTGTGTGTGCGGTACACCATGGAGACCGTAATTAATCTTGGCCTTATTAATTATTTATATACATATTTTTCCAACAAACATTCAAAAATCAAATTCAATTATTTTTTCCACTATACGAGTACCTTTAATTAAACCTGCAAGTGTTCCAGCCTATTAATTATGTAGGATTGTATGCGTGTACTTTTGGCTTAGTTGCGATGTAATATGTAATTTAACTTTGTTTTTTCTCTCTGTTCTTTTTAGATTGATTATCCTGACGTGCAATTGCCTCGCACTGGACCCCGTAGGCCATGCATGAATATGAATTTGGACAAATTACATATTCCTGGGCAGGATGATCCATCACTTATTTCATCGGATGGATCAATCGATCCGGAACAGGTGTGTGTATATATGCAATAGCACTGTAACTGACTTGCTTCTGCTGATTAACTCAACTTCTATAGCGTATGATTGCTTTGCTCTCTTGTTATTCTTTGCTATTTGTCAGAAAAAGCATGGCCACTTTGGCTCAATAATAATTAATGGAGCTATTGGACGCCTTCCATTATTCATCAGGAAGCTTTAACAATCAATGTTCACTATACGAGCGTGCATCAGATAAATGTTAGTTCATGTGAACCATGTCTGGGTATCAGTAAGCTAGGCCTATATAAAAATATTTTCCAAAACTGATAACTTAGTAAGTGTATAAGCGATATTGTACTTTCTGTTGCTGCGTGAACTATAAGCTATACCTAGCTGTTTAAAGTAAAAGGGATGAATCATTACGTTTTTAGTATAAACTCAAAGAGAGAGATCGATGTTCAAGATTTCTAGAAGATTTTTCCCTTTGCCTTATTGGATTTAGCCAGATTTACATATAAGTGAACTTTTTTGATGGCTTTGTGCAGATAGAAAATTGAATTACCATATGTAAGATAAATCTTATCAGAACGGCTTGCCTGTTTAGGCTTATTCACAAGTCAAAGTTCTTTCTTCTCAGGTGACTTGCTGACCTGAAAAAGAGCCTATATGTTTTGATGTTTCTCTAAATTTGTTCTTGGGAAAATTTGAGGAGATTTTGTGAAGAAGTAACCGAGTTAGAGAAAAATAAACTTGAAAAGTTTCCATAGTTTTGCTTACTGAATGCCTGCTTGGTTTGATGCAATTTTTTTTTAAAACTGTTACATATTGTTACCAAGCTGTGAAAGCAAGAGCCAATTTTTAAGCTTTAAATTCCTGAAGAAAAAAAACTCATGCATAAAAGAAATCGCCTGTTGTTGATGTGTTTATTTATGTTTGTAATGTTTTTCCTTCCAAGGTATTATCAATGTCAGGTATCGATTTTGTTACGTTGCCCAAAATCTTTATTTTTATCATTTTTGGGCCTTTAGTATTTCACTTAATGATTTCAGTATGACTTCATTATTAGTCTTCTTTTTTTCGTCCTAGTAAAATCGTCTGCCATGGTCCCACTTGGTGATACTTCACCACAAATCTTTTGAAAAATCCATTTTTTCTCCCCTTACTTTGGCTTTCTTGTAATGGCTATTATTTTTCCGTCAGGATAACCTTTCTGGACATCAATTGGCAATAAAAATAACCAACCTAGGACATTCTGTGAAGGAAATATTATAGCTATGGCAATAAAGAGTCTGGTAGTGGCTTCTACCTAACTCATTTTCAATAAAAAAAAGAAATTACAAGCATGCATGCTAGCATGACACATTCCTAAGAAATACAGCCCATATACCTTTGACCCAATCAAGACTGGGCCAATGTTAGCTTTTTTTAATACAAGGAGAAAAGAATATAGGCCTATTTGAATGTTCTTTGGAAGTAGCCTAATTTCTTATAGGGATTGGCAAAGGCATAGTAAGTTAGGTCTTTAAAGCTTTTGTTAAAGGACAGTGACCAAGAATCTTGTGACCATGACTAGCTGGTGATCTTATTTGATCACCTACGGGTATGCTATTTTGAAATTGATGTTAAAATGCCACAAGTTAAAGGGACAGTCCCATTTAGTGACAAATTAATCTTAAAATTAAAATTAATAACAATAAAGAAAGGCAGTCTTATTAATAATTGCATTTCACCTACCTAGTTCAGAAATCACGATGTTTCCAAAAAAGATGATAGGCGCCATTTTAATACCAGTCCCCCCACCCAGGCAGAATGGCGTTGCGTGCAAGGGGAGGGGGAGGGGGTTAAAGTTGGCTTCTTTTTATCACTATGGAATAGTTTATGGGCATTTTTATGTTAAGCAAAAACTTATAGAGCCTACACTATTCTAGGCCGGCTTTAAGTTTATTATAGAGGGTGCCTATGTACAATTGACAATATGACTTCTGTAGCATGGCTACTGTCAACCATCGAGATTTTTGTCCACATTGCATTGGCATATTTCAAAATTAATAACTATTGCATGGTAATTATAAATTAAATTTCAATTTCTACAATCTTCATTCCTCCCCCCCCCCCCTCTTTCTTGCAAAAAATGCATGAAGTGCACGGTGGGACTGTCCCTTTAATATGATATTTTTTGGGTAGCTTAGTTTAGTCGATAATGAGTTGATGGATCTAATTTAGATTAGAAGAAAACTACACAACGTTATCTTTACTTCATATTTTATATTTTTGCGCAAAATAATACATTTTAGATACTATGCTGGTATACTCTATATGCGTGCTAGCTCTAAATTAGATTTTGAAAAATCTCATTGTTGATACTCAGGTTGCCTAATCTTTTAGTTGTTTGTTATGCAAAAATGGCAGTTTAGAAACTCAACGTGTATCCTATAAACCCAACGATTTTCTCCAAACATGAAATGTTTTGAGCTAAGCAACGAGAGCATAAATCCTTCCATCACTGGGCTTTAAAAAAATTCTCAGAAAAATACGAAAGAGCTTGATAGATTTGTTATTTTTAAAAATTGCGCTACTGCTGTATTTTTTTTTTTTGAAAGAGATAGGATAAAATTGACGAAAGACAGGCACTTTTCTACCACAAATTATGGAACATTAAAGGGATAGTATCTTTTTGTAACAGGTTCTTTTTAAATTAAAGACAAACAATAGTTGAGGAGGGCTATGATATTAATATTTTCAGAAGACTTGCCATTATTCAGAATTGACATTCAGAAAAGACATGCTAAGCGCCATTTTCCCGTAGCTGGACATGTTGTCATTTTAAAAATGACTTGTTACAAGGTGAGACTGTCCCTTTAATAAATGTCAGTAAAAATGTCCAATCGACAAGCATTCGAAAAGTATGTTCGTTATATTTTTTGTCCACATCACCGGTCTATGGGAGCTTATGTATTTTTTTTCATTGATCATAGTTTTTGATGTCTAACATACTTTTTATTCTTTTAGTTGGCCATGGAATACCACCACCCCAACAAACACGTCCACATCCACCGAACCGAAATGTATCTGAAGTCAAACCGCAATTCGCACAGCAGCGATACGTCATCAGCCTATTCCGGTTCGGATACCATGCAGTCGGCTCATTCGTCTTCTTTGGAGGATCAAGAAGTGGATTTGTCTGGTCTCATCGAAAGCGCCGTCGATTCGGACGATGAGGAGGACTTAGCGGAATCCATCGATGTAAGTGTAATTATCTATCAAGTTCGCCTACCGTATAATCACTGCTCTTTACAGTGCGAATCAAAAACGAGATTCGTTAAGACAAATGGAATTATTGGAACTGGCATCGAAAGGTTTTTTTTAACAGTGATTAACGATAAGATAAACGAGAATCCAACGGTCTTGGGAAGATTTTAATGTAAATAATTCTGTGGCAGAAAGATCTACATTCTGTCAGAATGCATTAATATATTTAGGTATAGTTCATGTAGCTCAATAATGAGAAAAGTGGGCAGAAAAGAGATTGGTCTCAGTCAATATTTTTGATGAGTTCTGCTTTTCAAAATTTTTGATAAAGTAACTATAGGCTATACTCACGTTGTCAGTCTCACTTTAGGGATCATAATTTCATGTCTTGATTGCCGGACGTATTCCTGCAAAAAAATACACGAGTGCTGCAAAAGTAGTATTGCAAATAAAAGTATGCAACCAAGAGCCATGTTACGGCAAAATTTAGTGCTATCTTGCTTACAGCGTGGTTTAAACATGGCTCCTGGATACATGGGGAAAAATCAGTTTAGGAAATTTAAAGGTATCACTCTAGAAACTGAAAATTTCTAAGAATATGCACTAAAGTAATGTTGTCAATAAGCCTGCCTAAATCAGTCTTTTTAGCATGGTTGGAAAGTAGCATTAAAAATTCATAAATTCCACTGCACATATATATTTTTACATGAAAGTGAATTTTTGTTTGAAGAGAACGAAGAAATCAGTATGAAACACCATCCTTGAAATTACGGCGTAAAAGCAAAGGAGGCAAAAGAAAAACAGGAATTTCATATGTGCTTAGAACAATCTCTGCATTTTAATTAAAAACTGGAGGGTATCGTGATGACCCGAGGATGAAACCCTGGTCACCAAGTTTGGTCTACTGCATGTTAAACCAAATATACTTTATAAAAAGCCTAGGGCTAAAGCTGATGCAAAATACTGCTTTTGATAGCCTGTGAAATTAACATTTTAATTAAGTAGAGAAAGTAGGAAAAGTAGAGAGAAATCAATCATTTCCTCATATTTCCGCATGACTTATCTATCCTACGGCATAGTTGGAATTTTATTTAAAAAAAATATATTTTTTTTTGATTCAAATGATATAGGAGGAAAAATTCTCTGATACTTAAATAGGTTATATGTTTATTTTGTAAAACCGTGACCAGAAAATTTGCAAAATATAATATATGCTAAGAGAAAAAAAATGGAAAAATTGTGCTGGGAATCATTCAGGTTGAATGACCCTTTTTATTAGCCGACAAAATTATTGAGTCTTTTTTGTTTACTTTTTTATTTTTAAAAATAAGTTTGCCGGAGAATACTTTTAAATGTATTGATTGAAAAAAACACTTTTCTTTCTTTCTAATTTTCTGCAGCTGCTTAACTAGGTTAAAGGAGAGAAGTAATCTTTGATGTAATCCAAGTTTAGTTTATTCGTGCATTATCCAAATTTTTTTTATAGACATTGCATTTATTTATTAATCCAGGAATTATTTTCAAAGCACAAGGTGTGTAATTTAGTAATGTAAATAAGAATGTCAGAGAATCTACTGTAGCAAGGCTTATGATAGTAAGCCTGTGTTTTAGAAAATAATATAACAGGTCTCAGAATCTGGAAAAAAATTTGCAGAAAATATAGTCTTTTATCACACACATTTTTTTGTAGCAAAACAGTCCATAAGGTGTGCCCAAATGGATTTACCGAAAATACTAGACTGGATATTCATCTTAAAAAGGACATTTGAATTAATATTCGGGTTTTACAGTTGTGTCAAATGACCAAATTTATAGTGGTAGACTTCCTCGAGGCTCGAACTCTACCCTTCCCACTGGCAACATGACTGCCTTTTTTATTTATTGATTTGGTGTCAACTGCCACATTGAAAGTTATACGGATTCACAGTTCACTACGCCGTTTTACTGTAGCCTAGTAGTCTAGAAACAAAGGCATGCTCGGATGGTGTATTTCCTGGCCGTCTTTTTAAATATTGCATTCCTCACGAATTCAGGATAGTACTCAAGAGTCGTGCGCAGGTATACTATATAGTTCCAACATTTCCTGCTTTTTTTTGCATTCAACTGACTCGTATGAGTCCATTTTGCTCTTAGCTATTGATCCATGCACAAAAAAAACTGATAAACACTGAACCTGAGAGAAAGTTTTGACATTTTGGAATAATGATTTGTAAACTGAGATGGTTCCTCACACCAACAAATGCGTTTGTCTATCATTTTGTATTGAAAAAATGTTGTTTACGATGGATTTTTCTGTTTTCTCCACTTCTTCTCTTAACTTGAGAACATCAGATTGATTGGTTTAGCCTGGGACCTAGATTAATTGAATTTATTCGTTGTGTTACTGGTAATTGTAATAGACAGCCATGTTGCTACATTGTGATGCTTTGTTTTCTGCTAAATCCAACTCTTGATTAGGTTTCGAAACAGATTAAGAGTGGTTTATTTTTCTCGTTATTAGTGTTTTACCTATTTGTCAATTCAATATGAGTGAATGTAGGCACAATAATATGTTAGCAGATACCTAGGGGCTGTACTTCATGGTTAGAATTTTATATGTGAATTTGACCAGCTTTTCCCATATGTTTCCGTTCAAATGGAAATTTGTTTAATATAAGTGGGGCATTCTGGCCTTTAGGGGGACCATTAAGTGTATAGGCCACTCCAAAATGCAAACAAATGGCTTTTTCCAAGTAAATGTATTCGATGAGCTGGACGAGGCAAGGGATTCTATGTTGAATTCCATCTGTTCATTCTCGGGACTATTTGTAATTTGCATTTGTATTTGGTTTTGCATTCCTTGGCATGTTTTTGTTTACCGTTTGGTTTTTTTTAACGTTTTTATGTGCAAAAAAGCTTATTAGTAGTATAGTAATACCATGCGTATGAGCTGTGTCACTTATTGGCTGGTTTGTTTGTAAATATATACTTTCGATAGATGGCATTGACGTGTGCTTTTCACTTGCTGGGTTTTGCTTTAGGTTTACAGGTAGTGTTTGAATATAGGATTTTTCACCAAATTGTTTCTATTTATGTTGGAAATAATGGCAATAGTTTGCCCTTGATTGCTTTTCCTGTGTTTGACATGCAGTAACAATGCACGAAGCCATCATTAAGTCCCAAATTCCTCAATTACATTTGTTAATTTGGCAATTGTGCATTTTCTTGCTAACCGCCCACGCAAATAATTGGCCTAAGAAAGTTCCTTGTTTTGGAAATTACAAGGAACTGTTTAGGGGTACAGACCAATGCGCCCGATCATTGCTGGCCAATTATAAAGTCACCTCTTTTTCGTGGAAAATTGTAGGAATCAATGCTAAATTAAGTTTTAATCCAGCATATTCCTTGTTATTTTTAACAGCCAGTTAAATTTAATTTGATAAAAGTGCAGTGGAACTAACTTGGCCTTGCATTAAGGAGGTGCAGTGAGATCGGTCTGACCTAGCTAGGACTATATGTAGCTCATTACTATGACAAAGTCTTGTTTTCTAACTAGCTATTTTTGCATTCCTAAAAACCTGTATTTGCAGCCTTTTTAATTAAGGCCTTTGCATGCATGTATTTTAGTCCTTGAAGATATGCTATACAGTTGAATGCCTCTCTCTTGAAACAATTTCAAGAATACCTCTTTGTAGTCTGAAACTATTTCGTGAGTTATTTTTTGCAAGGCGGCTTGGAAATGGAAATTCCAGCCGAAGTGCTATTTTTCTTTTTGCTTTTGTTGATAGAAAACATATTCCAATATATAATTTGGGCAAAAATATTACAAAATTCAAAACAGATGTAAGGGAATGTCAAATCCCATTTCTTTGATCGTTCATTGTAATAAGAGCAGAATTTTGAGAGTGTGGTATATAATCAGAAAGAAATGTTGATTGATACGCAATATTAAAGGTGAATATAGAAAATGCTCATTATAACATGCATTAAATGGAAATTCCCTCTTTGAAAGAAGATGTTTGTAGGCGGAAGAGCATGAGATAGGCCTATTAAGAAAGGCATGGGAATTGCAATTGAATTTGAGCCCACCAATCATTAAATAAAATTTCCTGAATACATGGATTTGGTTGAAAATGCAAAGTTTAAGTAGGTGCCATTTTACTGACAGTATGCAGCGCCCTCCACTGGATGAAAGACATCATCTCTCTTGAAACACATAGGCACATAGGCGCATTTAGGGGGGGGGGGGGCCCTGGGGGCCCGGGGC
>JAQIXP010000174.1:0-32975 GCA_034700285.1 Proteroiulus fuscus | reverse complement strand
ATCAAACCCCGTCAATTTATGTTCAGCCATTATCACTTAATATGTACCGTTAGTTAACATGGAGATTCCCATAGGAGAATGCATTTTTTAAAAGTGTGGACAGCCCCCTTAACACACATTTTCTAATACCAAAATTTTCTGTTATTTTATTTCCTAGTACCACAAGGCACTGTTCCACCTCGGCTGGTAAGCCATAAACCTTCCATAATGGGTGAAAATGGAAAAACCATCGTTTTACCATGTGTTGCACAAGGATTTCCCATACCAAGTTACAGGTAAAATTGGCTGTTTTTAAATCCTCTCATTTTGCAAAATACATTTGTATCAATGCCAAAAAAATCAATGTTTCTCTTATCCTATTTTATATCTCCTTGCCACATTATTTATGAACCAAACTAAATTCTTCCAACATCTCACAATCTTGATTTCTGTAAAAATATTGTCTATTGGCCAAATAATAACTTGACCTACATGGGATGGACAACATGAGATAAGATCCAAATAACTAAGCCTAAAAAAGGCCTGGACCAGTAGGCTTAACTTATAGTGCTTTTTGCTCTTTTGTCTTCTATCATTAAAGAAACACATGCAGAGATCTAGATTTGCAATCAATAAGATGTGTTTTTTGCCCATTTGGATCAACTGTTATTGGGTCACTTGACATTTTTCTCTTTTTTGAAATTATGTACAAGACATGGAAATGTGCTTGTGATTAATGGAGATGTCAGACCCAAATGTATTGTTTTTCTTAATTGTTTTATGCGCTTAATTAGATTTACATTTGTTGTAGACATGCATGCTATTTTCATACATGCGTAAATCAAGTTGGTTTTAATTTAGTTTGTTAATTGATGCGAGCATCCCAGAAATTGTTTTTGAAAAGGAATTTTGACATTGTTTGTGACCAAAGGTCCAAACTGGAATTGTCCATGTGCATTTTTAGACCATGCTAAGGTCATGTTGAATGGTCACACAGTGGGCTTGGATTTCTCGCTATAACACATTAGAATCCCCAATAACAGTGTCAAATGCAGCTTACCAAGGGGCTGGTAAATCGAACAATCCCTTTGGGAAATTTCTCTCACCAGGTGCCAGCACTGGTTATACAGTAAAACAGATAGCGTGCTATCATTATAAGATGAATTCGCATGAGCTGGGCCCTAATTCATCAAGACTCCAGAATCTAAAATCCTCAACCTCAAACCAGAATCCTAGAAATTTGGTTCCATAATAGATAATATAATCCCTAATCCTAAATCCAGAATCTTTCATGGGAGTGGATAGGATTTTGGGAATGTTCCATGGAGCCATTTTTCTAGGTTTTGTTCCATGAAAATATTTTTTTATTTTGGATTCTGGATTGAAATTAAGGATTTAAGATTCTAGTCCTAGATCATCAAGACTCTAGATTCTAAAATCCAGAATCCTAGAAATTTGGTTCCATCGTACAATCCCTAATCCAAAATCCAGAATCTTTCATGGGAGTGGATAGGGATATGGTTTTAAGGATTGAGAATGTTTCATGGAGTCATTTTTCTAGGTTTTGTTCCATGAAAATATTTGTTTTTGGATTCTGGATTGAAATTCAGGATTTTAGATTCTAGAATCTTATTTCAGCAAGACTAGAATCTAAAATCCTTAATCTCAATCCAGAATCTTTTTATTTGAGTGGATAGAATTTTCATGATTGGGAATGTTCCATGGAGCCATTTTTCTAGACTTTGTTCCATGAAAATATTTGTGTTTTGGATTCTGGATTGAAATTCAGGATTTTAGATTCTAGAGTCTAGATGAAATAGGGCCCTGGTCAGTGTGGGTGTGTGGGGTGGGGGGGAGATTGATGTCAGTAAATGGTCAATGAAAATTAAACCTGAAAAGTGGCAACACTCACTCCAAGTTTGGACCTCTCCTCTTCGGGTTTTTAATTGAGTTATAAAATGATAGATTGGGTGCAAGAGCTCCTAAATTATTCTGTCACATCCAGTCGTACAGTTCGAAGATGATAATGTCAACGATCACACCACAATAAATCAAATGTAAACACTGAGGATGAACACATCATGACCAACATTAGCAATCCACTTTGTCATGGCATGCTTCGATAAGACGAATTTATCAATCTATTATAATGGCCTGTCACGAGCAATAATAGATGATCAAATTAAACTTTTGAACATTGGGTTTAACACTTCTCTATTGCACTGTTGTGTTGTGGAAATTATATGACAAGCCAGACTGAGTATATTGGACTCAGTTTTCAACTGGAATTAGTTGTCAGTCATGCAAGTGTACAAGAGTTTTACCTTTATCAATGTCCTAACTTATTAGGGGTTTGCAAATGTATGAGATTTTAGTGAGGTAAAATTAAAGGGTAAAACTTGATCATCATGTCGATGGCTTAATTCAGAAGTAGGGAATGAGCCAAAAGTTGCTTTGGAGATAATAGTTTTTTTATGGAAAAAAGGTATAATTTTGAAATAAGCAATGTTAAAATGCTTAAATTTAGTGAACAGATGAAACAAAATATATGTTAAATAGGAAATGTGCTAATTTTTGGTAAATAATTAAATTAGTAAATTAATTAAGTCATTTGAGAAATAAAAGGATGAATAATGCACAATCGCTACTTTGACTTCAAGTTTGCAGAAAAGCAAAATAAATAAAGTGTAAAGTAGCGAATGTGCACATCCATCCAGTTTGAATTTTGAATAAAGTGAATGCAAAAAAAGTAGCGTTATACTTGTAGTGTTATAAAAATCCATGTCTCCAGCAATTCTTAAAAGGTAAACTAACGAATGGTACCATTCGCTACTTTTAACTTTAAGGGATGATACCTGGTTGGATATTCGCTTCTCTTTACTTCTGTTACTTTAACAATTATTGTTTAAAGTAATTTCTGTAACTATGGGTGAATTAGGGACTCTTCCAAGATTACAACTGTTCACTTATCTGATTTTTGCCAAATTGGCTTTTTCACTACTTGTGATTTAAGCCATCCATGTTATAAGATATTCTTAATGATGTGAAAATATCTATAAAAGGATACCGTAACTTGAAATTTAATTTAGACTTACAGTTCAATAAATATACTTATTTTCTGAAAGAACTTGAAATGTTAGTTATACATGTATATGAAAAGTGATGATTTGTCAAAATCGTTGTTTAGTTGGATAGAAATATATTTTTGTATAAGGAATGTGGTGACTAATTAGGGACATTGTGCACATGTATATCTGTTACTTTTTGTCTAATATATATTTCTTTTCAAGGGAAAGTCCCCTTTGAAAGAAGTGGGTTGTAGGAAGAAATGCATGAATAATTATAAAAGTCATGGACATTGCAATTTGATTTCAGTCTACCAATCATTAAATAATATGTCCTAAATACGTGGATTTCGGATGAAAATACAAAGTACAATAGGCACCATTTTACTGACAGTATGTAGCGCCCTCTACTGGATAAAGGGCATCAGCTCTCATGAAAAACGCAGACATGTTTGTCCTAGAGGGCGCCACCAACTTTCAGTGTCTGCTGACTTCTTACAAAGTGGGACTTTCCCTTTAAATTCGTTTTGCACAAAATTTATGTACAGACTTAAGGTCTGCATTATTACTGACCAAAATCAGGCAAAAATTATAAGATAAATTATTATAGAAAAATGCATTTAGGGAAAAAGATTTAGGGGACATGCAAAAATTAAGTTTAAATTTCTTAAATTTTAAAAATTATAATGAAATTTCATTACATTTTAATAAATACTCATTGCTAAAATTGAAGAACTCAATATTTCATCTTAATTTGTTGGCAGTTTCAGAAATTCAGACAGAATATATGCAAGCTACCATTTGATAATTATAGAATTGTTGCGCAGCCTCAGTAATGAAAATTGACTTCAAATTCTAATTAATTCTTAAAATATCAACATCTAAATGTTTGCATTATTCATGACTTAGTTATTGTCTTATGCATGTATTAATGATATGATGTGCCACTCAATCTGTGTTCTACATCAGCTTCATTTCCTGTAGCTTAGATATACTTGTATACTATGACTTTCAAGAGTTTGTCAGGAAACTGACCCAGGTTCAATCCCACATTGAGATAGAAAATCTCTTGTTCAATGGAAAGTGAAAGGATGACCTTTGCACTATTTTAAGAATGGGGCTTACATGTTCTAAAACTGGCAATGTATAGCTACTTCAGGTGAATCTATGAAGATTCTAATGCTTCAGCATTGCTAATATGCTAATATCTGGCATCTAACCAAAAAGTTGATATAATATATGATTTCTATCAGAGGAATGTGAAATATCGCAAAAAAATGCAAATAATTTGAACATTCAAGTCTCATCTTAAAAACCAGTTATTTTTAAAAATAACGATAATTAATAAGCGAGAAGAGAAGAGCGTAGAAATTAATGTTTTAATCAGACTTACCACAATTCAGGAATCATTACGTTTGTAAGATATGTGGATGACGCCATTTTGCCACGTTATTTAGAATTGAATGGCGCCATCTAGTAGTATAAGATGACTGCAAGAATTGAATGATATACAGTTATCAACTTAATCAGTAGTTACTTCATCTAGTAGTTACTTTTGTAAATAAAACCACTGGAATTGTTCATATACAGCTTCAATTTTCACTGTATATTAGTTATGCATTTTGAATTATGACTGAGAATATTGAATGATAGTAAGCAAGTTAATCAATAGAGGGTGCTACTTACTTTAAAAAAATGGATACTACCTTTGGAAAGTATTTTCCCCTTCTTTTTTGTTTTATTTTTGAAATTACTTGTAAAAATTTTCGTTAAAGAGTTCGAATTTGTGTTTAGCAGAAATGTACCCTGCTTTAAAGTTTCTGTAGAAGCATGATGTATGCCTACTTATGCAGAAATCTTTCTGCAAAAAAATCAATGTTTTTTAAAGTTTTGTAGAAGCGTGATGTACTTATGCAGAAATCTTTCTGCAAAAAAATCAAAGTTCTTAAAGTTTTTGTAGAATCATGATGTACTTATGCAGAAATCTTTCTGCAAAAAAATCAATGCTTTTAAAGTTTTTGTAGAAGCATGATGTACTTATGCAGAAATCTTTCTGCAAAAAAATAATGTATTTAAAGTTTCTGTAGAAGCATGATGTATTTATGCAGAAATCTTTCTGCTAAAATAAAATAATTTATTTCCAGTTTTATGTAGAAGCATGATGTACTTATGCAGAAATCTTTCTGCAAAAGAAAATCAATGTTTTTAAAGTTTCTGTAGAAGCATGTTGTACTTATGCAGAAATCTTTATGCAAAAAAATCAATGTTTTTAAAGATTTTGTAGAAGCATGATGTACTTATGCAGAAATCTTTCTGCTAAAAAAATCAATGTTTTTAAAGTTTTTGTAGAAGCATGATGTACTTATGCAGAAATCATTCTGCAAAAAAAATCAATGTTTTTAAAGTTTTTGTAGCAGCATGATGTACTTATGCAGAAATCTTTCTGTAAAAAATCAATGTTTTTAAAGTTTTTGAAGAAGCATAATGTACTTATGCAGAACTCTTTCTGCAAAATAATTATTGTCAATTTTTTCTTCAAAAAGACTTGACCTTAAATCTGAAAATACTTGCTTCAGAGAGCTCGTGAATAGCAAAGAATAGTGCATCTGTGTCATGTGATAATATTCTAGTTTAGCGAGTTTGGATTCTAGAATGGTGTTGTTCCAAAAAGTCGTTTTAAACGATTTATTCCATTTTTAAATAACTACAATTTTAAAAAAATTGTTGTGCATTACTTTTGTAGTGACCCTTGTACAAAATTCGACACTTGTAGATTGTGAAACTATGAAAAAAGCATGTTTGAAAATGTGAAAAATGTGAAAAAAAAAATAGAGAGAAGTAGTGAGTGTCCCTGTCACATCCCTGATGACCTCGTAAAGTAACGTCGCTCTTAACAAACTTTTTTTCTGTTTAGTTGGATGAATAAAATCAACAAGATTCAGCAAATTCCTCTGGTTCTTGATGGCCACTTGGAATTGAAAGGGGGCTCCTTGATCATCAAGAATGCCAACAGCCAAGACAGTGGCATTTACATCTGCTTAGTGAACAATTCTGTTGGCACAGAAAGAGTGGAAACTAATTTGCTGATTACAGGTAAGAAGTCAGTTTCTTAAGACTTATTCTTGATACTTGACGTTAGGGACTCTTGGTCTAAAATGGATTTTCTTTATCATAATATGCTGTCATGCAGTTGTTCATGTATTGATTGATCTTGAACTTCAGAACTTCAGACAGAACACTGGGGGTGTGACATAGACACTCTTCATCCGGGTATTTTCATGAAGTATGGTACTTAATGCGTACTTCACTTAATGTACAAGTGGCCCTAAGAAATTTAGTTTGGGGAATTCAGACTTTAGTTCCGGTTAAATCATTCCAATGATGAAGCTTTCTCCCGTTACTAATAGATGGCGCTAAAATCTTCTGAGATTTTGAATATGGAAGAATGTTGGAATGATGGCCAACGTATGTTCTAAATTTATTGTGATTTAACCATTATTCATGTAATTTCTGAATGCAGGTACAGAAATACTGACAAGGCTTAATTTTAAGAAAAATACTTTTTAGGTTCTGTATTTTTTTTAGCAAAAATTGTATGGTACTTTGATGGCTTAATTCACAAGTAGCGAATGAGCCAATTTTTCAAAAAATGAGATAAGTAAACCATTGTGATCCTGGAAGTGTCCCTAATTAACCTAAAGTTACAGAAATTAATTTAACCAATAATTGCTAAAAGTTAAAGAAGTGAAGAGTAGCGAATATCCAACAAGGTATCATTCCTATAAGTTACAAGTAGTGAATGCATAGTACCATTCGTTAGTTTATTTTTTAAGGATTGGTCGTGACATGGATTTTTATAACAATACAAGTAGCGAATCTGACAACATTTGCTACTTTTGTTTTTGCATTTACTTTATTCAAAAAACAAACTAATGGATGTGCATATTCGCTAATTCACACTTAATTTTTTTCGTTTTTCTGCAAACTTAATCAAAGTCAAAATAGCGAATATGCATTTTTAAGCATTTTATTTCTCAAATTACTTAATAAATTTACTAATTTCATTATTTAGCAAAAATTAGCTCATTCCCTATAAAATATATATTTTTTTACACCTATTTACCAAATTTCACCATCGTTAATTTCAAAATCACACTTTTTTTCCCTTAAAAGCGCCATTATCTCGAAAGCAATGTTTCGCTCATTCCCTACTTCTGAATTAAGCCATCGACTTAATGTACAAGTGTTTCTAAGAAAGTAAGTTCTGGTAATACAGAAGTAATTGAAGCTTTTTCTTTCGGTAACATCTTTCCAACGAAGAAACTTTTTTTGGCGCTAGATGGCGCTAAAATATTCTGAGATTTTAGATTAGACATTGACAATTTTTAAATATGGTGGTCGAAATATATTCTAAATGTATTGAATTGTAAACATTTTCAAGTAAATTCTGAATGCAGGTACAGAAATCACGGCTAAGGCTTAAATTTTAAGAAAAAAACTGTTTGTTTTTTGGTTCTGTTCTGTAATTTTTAGCAAAAAATGTGCGTTAACGTTTTTTGCAAATTGTTATAAGGAGAAGAGGAATAGAGTTGTAAAGTAGCACAATTCCCAAAATATTAATGATTTTTTTTTTGTATGAGTGGGTTGTCAAATTTTAGCAAAATATTTATTGGTTTTCCTTTCATGGGTTTGTCCCATTATTGTGATCACATGTGGTACAACTGGGATAAAAGAGCACAAATAATGGCTAAATGATGAGGGTTGTAACTATTGCTATAATAATGGTTGTTATTCGCTACATTTAACTCAGAGTTGAATTGAGCTTAAAATGAAGATATTATAAACGGCAATTACTGCTGCCATTTTTATGATCCTGAATACAGAATGGCCTTCATTGAAGACGCCATTTGGTTTTTCACTTATATTTCAAAATTTATTTCATTTTTTTTGTACACTCCAGTCAAGCACAGAAAATTTCAACCATTTGGCCATACTTCTTCCCCTTTTTACATGTTAATCAATGCATTTTTCTCACGCGTAATTCTTTTATTGCGAGAGAACAATTCGGTGAATTACTTCCAAATGTTCTGGTTTATTCAAATTATTGCTGTAACTAGACCTGTAATGTTTGACATCGTAATGGTTTATATTTTACCTGTTTAACAGCTCTTTTTACTTTCACTCTTTAAAATTCCTATAATTTTAGCATATTTAATAATATTTATCTATGAAATAAAATATCTCTGTACATACGAATTTCTAAAGTACAAAAGGCAGTAAGTTTGTCAAAAAAAATAAATATAATTTTTTTCCCAAAATTGCAAAAAAAAATTAATAATTTAGACTACTGGAAATTGATTTAAGTTATTTCCTTGAATTTTGCAGTATTCTTTCCATTTTCAAATCTGATGAATTTTCAAAAAATGCAGTATCGCAAATTGTTTTTATTAATATTATTAAAATAAATGCTATAATAATTGCAATTTTTAAAGAGAATAATAAAGTAAATATTATTAATGTCAATTGCTTTAGACAAAATTTTTAAATACTTTTTTTTATTAATACTTTATTAATTTTAAAAAATAAATTGTGTTTTTTGATAAATAAGTGTTTAAGGTATAAAATAGTGAGAAACAATTTAATTCTAGTTTCCAACTGAATTAATTAGAAATACTTCAATCTGAAAAAAAAAATAGATTTAAGAGCTATATATTTTATTTTATCATTAATAATAACTTTAATATCTGCAAGGCTTAATCTTTATTAATTACATTGAAGCCATATATTTGCATTTTATGCTGTATACTATAATCATTATAAATGGATCTAATTTTTCAGCTTACCTAATAAAAAATAGACAAATGCTTAGGATCAGTAATAAGGATGAATATGCATTTTAGGCTTAACTTCTTTTTTTGTAATTATAACAATGGATGCATGGTGAACCATGTTATAGGAATAAGAAAGTCTAGTCAAAACATCGTTAATCGTGTTTAAAGCCTCCCGAGTATATAATAGGATGCAAATTCTGAAAACTATTATTCCAGAAAAAAAATGGCTTGAAATTATGGACTAATTTACATTGGAATAATTCCTAGAAAAACAATCCAAGGGCTCCCTCTAGAGCAAACCAAACCTGATTATTGCAAGTATTACGAATAATTAGTTAGTTTACAAAGTTTTAGAGAGGAAGATTTTTAATATAATGTATTGATGGCATAATTCACAAGTAGCGAATAAGCCAAATGTTGCTTTTGAGATAGTAGCGTTTTTATGGGAAAAACAATGTTAAAAAACTAAAATTTGGTGAAAAGATAAAACAATATATACTTTTATAGGAAATGTGCTATTTTTTAAATAAATAAATTAGTAAATTAATTAAGTAATTTGAGAAATAAATGGCTTAAAAATGCAAATTCGCTTGTTTGACTTTGATTCATTTTGCAGGAAAGCGTAATAAATTAAGTGTAAAGTAACGGATGTGCACATCCATTAGTTTACCTGTTTAATAAATTGAATGCAAAAAAGAGCAAAACTTGTATTTTAATAAAAATCCAGGTCTCGAGAAATTTTTAAAAGACAAACTAACGAATGGTACCATTCCTTACTAGTAACTTTTAGGAATTATACCTTCTTGGATATTCGCTACTGATCACTTCTGTAACTTTGACAATTATTGGTTAAATTAATTTCTGTAACTTTAGGCATTTTTGACAATTTGGCTTATTCGCTACTTCTGAATTAAGCCATTGGTATGTCCTATGCTTTAGTGGTTAGTTATAAAAAACGAAACTGTTTTGGCTGCCATTTTGTTTGATATTTATTGATAATTTAGTTAATTTTTTTTGGAATTCTGTAATTGGATGATATATGTACTAGTATATGGTCAGAATAGAAATTCTCATGCAGTTTTATTGCCCAGAAGTAATGACATTTTCGGTTTAAATTTTGTGACATTGAATAACCTTTTTTATAAATTTTGCGAAAAAATTTTATATGCAATTGATGTAATTTTTGTGAATTTTGTTGTGTGTTTTAGAGCCCATTGGTGTGGTTGTCCATCCTGTCCACCATATTGTCCAAGTTGGACAATCTGCTGTATTCGCCTGTTCTGTGTCTGGTCATCCAATTCAGTTTGTGCGATGGGTCAAGAATGGCAGGACAATAAAGAATGAACAAAGTTACCATTCAAAACCAGAAATTCTGAGAATTCCATCAGCTCAAAAAGGAGATTCAGGAATGTATCAATGTTTTGCTGGAAATGAAGTGGAAACAATCCAAGCTACTTTGGAACTTCGATTAGGCGGTAAGTTTTGCTCAATGCTCAATGCTCAATTTCCACATTTTTGTTTTAAGTTTAAGTTAATTTAGAATAGACAAGGTGAACTATTTCTAAAACTATATAATCTGTTCTGTTATAGACGGTTAACACGTTGTCTCCACATGTTTTAATTTTTTTGTTACATCGATTTAAAATTGATCAATGATTTAATAGACACCCTGCAATTACAAGGCATTAGTTTGCAAATATTTCAAGACCAACCATATTTTCGATTTTTTTGCAATGCACAGAGGTCCTCTTTCCAACAAGGAATGAATTATTCTTAAAGCTTTTGATCAGAGCTATTATTAATATTTAACTCTTAATTTACACATATTTTATTATTTTTCTACGCCAATTTAAAATTGATCCATGATTTAATGGACACCCTGCAAAAACAACACGTTCTGTCAATATTTCAAAACAAACCACGGTTTAATTTTTTTTTTGGACAATCTAGCGAATAATAGTGACATTATTCTAAAACATTGTGTTCTGAGCTTTTGAAAGTATTTAACCCTATAATACCACACATTTGTAGTATTTTTCTACCCCGATTTGAAATTGATCAATGATTTAATGGACATCCTGTATTTGCGTTGCATTATTTTGTCAATTCATCAAAACCAAGCAAGGTTTTTGAAATTTTTTGACAATGCACAGAAATTCTTTGTCCAAAAAGAGGGAAATTCTTCTGAAACCATTTTATCTGATCTATTAAAATAATTTAACCCTTTGTTTCTACATATTTTTATTATTTTTCTACGCCCTTTTAAAATTGATCAATGATTTTATGAACACCTTGAATTAGTTTGCAAATTCAACAAAGCCAACCAAGCTTTTTGAATTTTTCTGGCAATGTACAGAAATCCTTTGTCCAGCAAGTGGGAAATTCTTGTAAAACTATGTCATCTGATCTCGTACGGCTATTTGACCCTTTGTTTCCACATATTTTTATTATTTTTCAAAGCGGATTTAAAATTGATCAATGGTTTTATGGACACTCTGTATGTGTTGCACAGTATATCCATTTATCCATGCATCAAAACCAACTTCAATACCCAATTTACTAAGATTTCATTTTATCTTGCTTTTTTTCTTGCCAAATTGCTGTTATGCGATGAACATTTGGAGAATGTCTTATTTCGCATCTATCCATCGCAAATCTTCACATAGTCCTTTGGGCCTTAGGCTTATATGCCTTCATCTATATTCCAGGCCTTAGCCTTGGCCAAGTTGCAACCACAAAAGTACATTAATCAAAGGGCCTAGTAGAACAATAGGCCATTGTCCCTTTTACTCATGTGTATTTACCCATTGCCGAGGAAGCTGCCATTGTCTTCCCATTCTCCATTTGTGGTTGAGGGTTCTTGGTGCAAAGAAGTAAGGCTGTTTGGTGCAGTTTGAAATAAAAGCTGAAATTGGAAGAATGTAATTCTAGGCAAATAAATAATGTGAAACGAACGGGTAATATCCAAACTGAGATCATAAAGCAGGATGTAATGACCTGCAGATAACACGAGAGAGTTTATTTTATAGCCCTTTTCTAGGAGTATGTACTACTCCTTAGGGTTATGAAAACATCCACATTTTGTATACCTGCGCACCCAGTCTGATTCACACCAATCAAAAAGCAGAATATAAATGCACACTAGCCATCATTTTGTATTTTTATACGCCATTATATGGTGCAAATTAAGGTTGCTCATAGCCTAATTTACAGTTCCCATAATGCAATCCACAAATCATTTAAGGAGAATGTAGATTAGGTATAGTCAGTGTGTTTGCTGCTTTGGGTGTGGGTACCTTAGGGGACCTAATTGTTGGATAAGCATCGTAAAAATTAGTTTGTAGACAATAATTCGTACGAGTTTATTACGTTTGGCTTGCATGTAAATCGAGAAAAAGTGGTAATTAAGGCGAAATTAATTGTGAGGCTTCATTAATTGTGTCTCTTTAGATGAAGTAATGGCAATTTAGAAGTTGGAAATGACGCCTGTTTCATGAATATTTGAACGGAAAACACAACAATTGCATTTAGTTGATTCGAAATTGGGTTCACAATTTGTTGTATTTTCTAGTTACAATACTGGAAATGCATTTTTGGAACTACTTTACTCGGTGGGAAACTTTCTTGCTAAATTAATTCAGCGCTTCAACCTTGGACGAATGGGAAAATCTGGTTTTGAAAGTCAGGGAAATTTAAACATTTTAAATTGTTCTATGGGAATTTAATGGAAATTGCAATTTGATTTGAGACCACCAATCCTTAAAGGGACAGTCCCACTTTGAAATATGTTTATTTTAGGAAAAAGTGTAGGGAAAACTAGGATAGGCATCGGAAGTACAATTGGTTTTGAGCCTACTGATCATTAAATAAAATGTCCTGAAAACATGGATTTGGATGAAAATATAAAGCCCAAATAGGCACCATTTTACTGACAGTGTGCAGCGCTCTCTACTGGATAAAGGGCATCAACTCTCATGAAACACGTAGACATGCATGTCCTAGAGGGCGCCACCAACTTTCAGTGTCTGTTGAAATCTATGGAAAAATGGCGCCTAACATGTATTTGGCAAACATCGTGATTTATTCAATATGGAAACTGCTGCAATTATTATTGTCACAGCCATTCATATCTAGTGTAAGTGTGAACAACTTAAATATCACTTGGTAAAATGTGGGACTTTCCCTTTAAATAGAGTTCAAGCCTTTGCTAGGGGGAGACACCATAGCACTTCACTGCTGTGATGTGAGTTCTGTGTTGGAAGGTGGCGCTGATTCAGTTAGATCAGCGCCACCATCGTGAAATGCTGAGAATTATGAAAATGATGGATTAATGCATTTCTGAAAAATTAACTTAACCAGTAATGGAAAAGTCAAGGAAAATTCTAGAAAATAGCAGTTTTACTTTTTTTTTTTTTTTTTTGCTTTTTTTAAGGAAATTCTTTTAACCTTAAGAGCTAATCTTTTGCCATGGTTACATGATTTACGTTTCTTGTCCTTCAACTATAATTTCAACCCCATCCGAATGATTTATATTGTCATGCAATAAATCTTTCAGTATGTGTCCTTTCACATCCATGTTACTAAAGTATTGTTGATTTCACTGAAAATGGAATTATTTCCTTCTGCGCAATTTAATCTTCTTCAATAAAGCACAATTTTTAAGCCTACCAACAACTTCCTTGTCAGTTGTCATAAAACACATGGAAAATGTTATCCAATAGAATATATATGAGGAAAAAATCCGATAAAAATTTATTTGAAGTGCTGAATCTTGTCACATTGTTTTTGCAGATGCTGCTCCATCTATGCAAATTGTCCCTAAGGATGAAATGTATCATCCGGGTTCTGATGCCAGTTTTCGCTGCTCGGCCTATGGAAATCCATCCCCAAGTTTTCATTGGACTCTTGACGGGGAACCCATACCCAAAGCCAGATTTTCTGTGGGTACCCATGGGTCGACCGAAGGAGACATCGTCAGTTACCTGAACATCAGTGATGTGAGGACTGAAGACAGTGGAGAACTTGCATGTATTGCTAACAACAAAGTAGGAATGGTTTCCCATGTTGCCCGGCTGAACATTTATGGTATGTAATGGTAAGTGATGTTAAATTTGTCGTATTTGATGGGGGCAGGAAGGTAATGTTAAGCTAGTTTTACATGATGTGCATCTCCTTGCACATGTCGGTAGAAAATAAACTCTTTATTGGTCAAAAGACTATAAAAACTATTGGTAGGGCGCCATCTTGAACACACAACTTAACATTTTGAATTTGAAATAGGGTCATGTGACTACTCTAACTGATGTGAAATTTCCTAATAAATGTAATGGCGAAATCCATTTTGAGATAGCTGAAGTCGTTTTAAATCAATCCTCCAAACTGTCGGTGAGGCGCCATCTTGAACTCAACTTAAAATTTTGAATTTGAAATGGGGTCATGTGACCACTCTATCTGAAGTTAAATTTCCTGAAAAATTCAATGTGAAATTCATTTTGAGATAGCTTTAGTCGTTTATAATCAATCCACTAAACTGTCGGTGAGGCGCCATCTTGAACACAACTTAAAATTTTGAATTTCAAATGGGGTCATGTGACCTCTCTATCTGAGGTGAAATTTCCTGAAAAATTCAATGTGAAATCCATTTTGAGATAGCTTTAGTCGTTTATAGTCAACTCACCAAACTGTAGGTGAGGCGCCATCTTGAACACAACTTAAAATTTTGAATTTAAAATGGGATCATGTGACTACTCTATCCGATGTGAAATTTCCTGAAAAATGCAATGGCGAAATCCGTTTTGAGATAGCTTGATCCGATTTTAATCAATCCACCCAGATTAGGAGTTAGGCTAATCCTACATAGTTCCACTAAATAGCATGGTCCAAATTGTGCTTTGGTAAAAGGTTTTAAGGGTGACCTTTTCTTTTAATGAATGCTGGACTAAATGAAATTATCTGTCAAAATGAATTTGTTTCCGACTTTTGTTCCCAGCTGCTTAAGTTTGACATCAGAATGAAATGGCCAGTGGTCAATTTGGGGATTACCATTTGCCAGTTGCTCACTTTTATTGCTGCAAAAACAACGTTTTACGCACCAGTGGCTATTTGGAAGTGCAATTTGTTGTGAATAAAATGGGCCAAATACATTATTTTGTTTTAAGGAAAGGTTCGAGTTGACTCCATTTGGGTTAGGAAATATACTAAATTATGCTTTTTAATCATGTATTTCAAATGTATCTAATGCAGTCACAGTGCTGTACAAAATATTGGGGACATTTTTTAGAAAAATCCATTTGTTTGGATTTATAATAAATTCATGGGGAAAAAAATTGTCGAAAATGTCGACTCACTGTGAAATCTTGAAAATTCTCTTCATTTGTATTCTGTGTAAATGACTTGGAAGAATTTGGTATTTAGTAGTTTGCGAGAAATGGGAGAAATTTGATTTTTTATATAATTTATATTACCATAAGAAAATGTGACTTTTAAATACATATATGGAAAAACTGGAAATTGGAATATATAGAAGAACTGACAAATTTACTTCATTAATATTCCAAAGCTAATTTTGTGGAAATAAGTTGAGAACATGAAAGTCACTGCTTCAATTGAAGTCACCGCCAAAATATTTTTAAAAAATGCAGCCCAATTTTCTAAAAATTAAGGATAAAACTTCATCTTGAAATGCCTTAGTTTACTTTTGCATTTTGCTACATTTTTTAATTTGTAAAGTGAATTTATCATATTTCATACATTTTAAGGGGGAAAAAAAACATTTTTGTAAATATTTTATTGTTTTATTCGTCTTAGAGGCATGTTCACTTTAGTTTGAAATAGCAGCAAATTTTTTAATGTATTTTATCCTTTTTCTAGATGATTTTAAAAAAAAACTAGTTTTATACTGGTCAAACATTTTTAAAATAGTTTTTTTAATACATTCTGCTGCATTTATTTTTTTATTTGTACAGTGCAGTAACCACATTACAAATATAACTTTAAATTACAAACTTAAAAAAAATTATTTGGAAATAAATATATTCTCTATATAAATATAGAGGCATATTCTCTTTAGTTTGAAATGGCAGCAAATTCTCCAATATTTATATGATTTTTTAGTTAATTTAAAAAAAAAAATTGGTTTTATTCTAGTCAGACATTCTTTAGGTAATTTTGTTACAAAATGCATTTTGCTATATTTATTTTTATATTTGTGCACATAACAACTATAACTTTATATGGAAAGTTTTAAAAAAAAATCCTGTTTGGAAATATCTATATTCTGATAGAATAATTTTATAATACATTTTGCTGAATTTTCTAATTTGCTAAGTGAATTTATCAAATAAAAGTATACATTTTAAAATGTACATTTAGGGGAAGGTGGGGGAAATTCGTAAATATTTTAGTATTTTATTGTATATTTTGAAAAACTAGCTAGTGTTCTTTTGGTCAAACTATTTTTTAAATAATTTTTTTTACGAAATGAATTTCTCTACATTTATTTTTATATTTTTGCACATGACAACTATAACTTTAAAAGGAAAATTCTTAAAAAAATACCTGGTTGGAAATATATATATATATTCTGGCACAAATATTATATATTTTCACAAATATTTTATATTTTTATGCATCTCTGACGAATATTCTCAGTATATTTAGAAAGCAATCCATTTTCCAATGATGGTTGCCATTTATTTTTTGCCTCGTAATTTTTTTCTCCTTAAATATTTGCATTTGGCAATATTGCAACTCTGCTTATCTGTACGTTTGAACAGCAATGCAAATAGCATTTTTAGAAAGTGCATGTTAGCATTTTTCTTTAGAATTAAATACATTTGCTGTTTTTGATGCAAGTATTTCGTGTAACTTTCATTTCAGGTCCACCGTTTATCCGTCGAATGCAGAGGATTTCTTCTGTGGCTGGCAAAGACATTGTTGTGAAATGTGCTTATGGAGGATTTCCTATTGAATCGATTTCTTGGAAAAAAGGTTGGTGTGACTTTTTTTTTGTATGTATTTGGCCATGGATTGAGAATTTCAACCTTTGTGTCAATAACTTATGCTGGAATGGAATTCAAAGTTTAGTGATTTTTCTAACCCAGTCTATTTTCTCGTTGGCAGATGGCAAGTTATTGCCAGTGGAATTCCGTCAGGAAGTCACTGTGAATGGCACCCTAATCATCCGTCAGGCCTTGCGAGTGGTTGACAGTGGAAAATATACTTGCATTGTGAAAAATCAGAAGGGTCAAGAGGCACAACAACATGTGGAGATACGAATAATGAGTAAGTGAACAAAATTGCATTTTTCAATACGAAAAGTTAATGGTGCAACATGAAAAATTCATACCTGGAACATAGGATTAGCATGGACAGATGCTTTGGGGTCGTCCATAAATTACTTTTACATTTGGAAGGGGGGAGGGGAATTGAAAGAGGGATGAAGGTTTGCAATTTTTTTAATTGGTTGGGGGGAAGATGTACATGAAAAAGTCATGCCCAGAACATAGGATTAACATGGCCAAAAGGTTCTATTCACACTTGCTTTGGGGTCGTCCATAAAATGCTTTTGCATTTGAATTGGGGGTGAGAAAGAGGAATTTGGGGTCTGCAAACGTTTTGTGATTTTGATGGGGGGAGGGGGGATGAACACGAAAAGTTCATGTTCAGAACATTATATGATTTAAATGGACAGACTTTTATATTTGCATATGCTTTGGGGTCGATCATAAATTGTTTGCACTTGGATTGGGGGGGAAGGAGGAAGAATTCAGGGTCTGCAAAAGTTTTGTGATTTGGATAAGGGTAATGAACTCCTAAACTTCATGTTCCAAACATTATTTGATTTACATGGTCAGACTTTTATATTTACACATGCTTTGGGGTCGTTCATAAAATATGTTAGTGCATGGGGGAAAAAGGGTTAAAACGTTTGCAAATGTTCTGTGAGTTTAGTGGAGGGATTTAAACACGAAAAATTCATGGTCAGAACATATATGATTTACATGGTTAGAGTGGTATATTTGCACATGCTTTGGGGTCGTTCATAAATTATATTAGCACTTGGTGAAAGTGGGATAGGGCGTTTGCAAACTTTTTTGTGATTGGTGGAGGAAGGGATTGAACTGAAAAAAAATTATGTTCAGAACAATATGATGACGTGGGCAGTCTTTATTCACACCTGCTTTGGGGTCGTCCATAAATTACGTTTGCGTTTGTTTGTTTGTTTGTTTGGAGGGGGTTGGAAGAGCAATGTGAGTTTGCAGATTTTTTTAGTTAGTGGGTTGGGGGATGAACACGAAAATTGTATGCACAGAACATTATTATGATCTTTATTCATAAATGTTTTGGGGTCGTCCATAAATTACTTACTTTTGCACTGGGGGGGGGGAAGGGATCCTAAGAGATATTCTTCCTAAGTACACGTTTGCTACAATATTAAACTCTCAAAAATCAATTTTCTTTTTAAACTCTGAAAGTTGTTGATTATTCCAAAATGGAAATTCAGTGTTCAATTTGAAAATTTCAGAACATTGTTTAATTATTCAATTTCATTTATAATTAAAAGTCCAAATTATGATATAAATATAAAAATGCAATAATAAGCCATTTATAACATACATTTGCAAATGCATTTTGAAATTTCTAGTGCATTTCTAAATGCATTTGTAATGCATATTGTGCAGGAGTATCAGTGAGAATTTTTAGCCATTTTCTATACTGGTCACTTTTTTATAGGTCAGTATCGTTTTGGAGCATCCAATTCTCATGAAATAAGCATAGGGAGTCATTGTACTACATGTATGTGAAATGGTAAAACTACTCAGTATAGAATATAAATTTCTTGGAGTTCAAGTGAAAATAGTTTCATTCTGAGAATATGGACTTTCTCGGGTTTTTTTAACTGAAATAACATTGAAAAAATGGTATAAGATCAGTAAAAGTCAAGCTAATGTTGCCTATATTTTGTTCCCGCTGTGAGAATGAGGATTACTTTTTAAAACCTTTGTTGAAAATGGGTCTGTGTTGAAGAGTAAACAGCAAGGAAGCGAAAAATTGCTCCTTGCAACCTTTTTAGATTCAAAAATCCCTTTAAAGCTCGTATGATCGCTTATTGCATTGATGATCAGAAAGCCATATAACTCGCCAAACGTTGAGCAAATGGAAAAAACTGACCAAAAGTGACTACTTTTGAACTTTCGGCCTCTAAACTTTGATTGCTTTTTTACGATAACATTTTTTCCGAAAAAAAACAACAAAATCAAACAACTTTTTAAAATAAAAATAGACAGCTTTTAAATCTTATCCAGTTTTAGTTAGGAGGCAGGATCATAAAATGCAAAAATTTTGCTCAATTTTGTGGAATTGTCAGCACTTTAGTTTAGCTAAAAATTTCTGGAGGGGAACCAGGACCTTAATGGTGATGTCGTCACTGAGGGGGTGCATGGGATTGTTGGATCTGCCTTAATTTCATTATACCTACATTTTTGTGTTTGAAAGTTTTATTTCAGTCCTGACAGATTTCTTTTTTTTTCAGTTCCACCGATGATTGATCCTTCGACTTTCCAGGGTCACAATTTGTACAAAGGTGCCCATGCCCGTCTGACGTGTGGGGTTACCGGGGGAGATTTACCCATCAATTTTACCTGGATCAAAGATGGAAAAGACATTTTTACCGATTTGGGAGCTGTTATGCACAGTATTGATGAGTTCTCCAATGTTCTGACCATCAAAAATGTCACCACATCTCACATGGGAAAATACACTTGCATTGCCAAAAATGCGGCCGGATCATCCAACTATACCACCACGCTCACCGTTCAAGGTAAGCAAAAAAACGTTTTTTAACTAGGCCTATGTTTCAAATCTCAGTACATTTGAATAATAACAAGGACTCTTTTAATTGTTTAAGTTACCACAGCTACTACTAGATGGTGCTAGTAGCAACCAATTGTGAATAATTCACCTTTTTCTCATTAGTCGCCACTAGTGGGCAATATGGCGTTGTTCATGTTTTACTTAAAATCGATGATTTCTGATTTCTTGTAACTGAAATTGCAAAATGCTTGACTTTCCTAGGAAAAAAGTTTCTGCATAAATCATTATATTATAGGCAAAAAAATAATTCTGCAGAAAATTCTCATATTTTCTGCGTAATTATTTTCTGCTTATACATTCTTCAAGATTAAGACATGTTCTCTGCATTCATTTTTCCTTCATAAATACGTCTGCAGAAAATTCCCCAGCTTTCTGCATATTTATTTTCTGCTTATGCATTCTTCAAAAATAAGACATTTTACTGCAAACAAATATTCTGCATAAAAACTACCCAATTTTATGAATATGTCTACTGACAGCTATGCAGAACTAAAACCTGCAGAAAATAAATACACATACTTTTGTTGTGCATAAAAAATTTCTGCAGCAAAATATTCTGCATAAAAACTACCCAATTTTATGAATACGTCTGCTGACAGCTATATGCAGAACTAATTTCCCGCAGAAAATAAATACGCATACTTTTGTTGTGCATAAAAAATTTCTGCAGGCTAATATTCTGCATAAAAACTATCCAATTTTATGAATACGTCTGCTGACAGCTATCATTGCGATCTCAAAGAAAAGAATTAAGCATGGATTTGTTCGAAAGCTTTACTTTGCCATGATGTCTTTACGCCTAATACTAACGCTAGAGGTATCATAATATGCTGATCGTAGGGTACTAAGTTGAATTGAATTGAACTCAAATTCCCTAAAGTGAGACTTCCCCTTTAATGTCAGAAAAGGACCCTCCACTATTTCTTAAGTTCTGTACTATTGATCATTACTGCATTACTGGTCGCATGATATCCTTCAGGTGTTAAGTGATGAGCCATGTTGCAGCTTGCTAAAATCCTAACCAGTAACTACCCACCTGATAAATGGCTTCAATTTCTTTGTAATCCTCCATTGCCATCCATTAAAGTCTGGACCGTATCTTACGGAATGACACGTGCCAACCATTCACTCATGTTGAACCGGATTTCAACCCTGGCTATCATTTCCCATAATTCATGTCTATCTTTTTCGCAGTGATTTTTTTTTTCATTCAGTTTTGGACCCAATAGTTGCTGCATTTGCAGAAAGCTGGATAATGGCATTGGACCTGTGGCACACTTAAATTACATGTGTCAGGATAAAAGCCCAAGTTTAGGCACGATAAAAAGCGTAATGGCCGCATGGATAATGCAATAATAGTGTAGCACTTTTTGGGGTAAGCCAATTTTTTATCAGCTTAGGTCAGAGTTGATTCGAAACGTGGATCGCATTGGAAAAGCAAACTAGCTCGGGTCACCGGTTTATAATCGGAAAATTTTGACGTTTATGGGGGCCAACTGATACGGCTTCATCCATCTTTCTTTCACTTTTATTGATGATGGCCATATCAGGTCTATAACAATTTTTTTTTCCAATTTTTTTTTTGGCCGCAAGTAAACTGTGACGGTTTGAAACCCATTAAGTAAAGTAAAATTCTGAAATTTTGTTAAAGTATATCGGTTAGGAAATGCTCGGGAAGTGGCCTAAAACATGATTAATCATTGCAGTTTTGAAATTAAAATTGGGATAACTTGTGTGGGAAAGATAAATGGACTCAATTCTCATTATTTCTCTTACAATCTTTTTTTTTTTTAGTTTTGAGAAATAATGGGATTCAGTTTGTAAAATTGCACTTGAGGAGTTATCGAGAAATGACAAAAGTTGTGAGGTAAAGTTAGAAACTGATCAGGTTTTATTTCGATGTCTTAATTTAGAAGTAGCGAATGAGCCAATTTGTCCAAAATGAGATAAGTGAACTATTGTTATTCTGAAAGTGTCCCTAATTAACCTAAAGTTAGAGAAATTACTTTTACCAATAATTAATTGTTAAAGTTACATAAGGGAAGAGTATCAGATATCCAACAAGGTATCATTCTTAAAAGTTAGAAGCAGCTTTTAAAAATAGCATGTGACATGGATTTTTATAACAATAGAAGTAGCGAATGTGACAACATTTTGCTACTTTTTATGCATTCACTTTATTTAATAGGCATACCAATGGATGTGCACATGCGCTACTTAACACTTAATTTATTTCGCTTTCCTGCAAACTTTATCAAAGTCAAACTAGCGAATGTGCATTTGTAAGCATTTATTTCTCGAATTACTTAATTAAGTTATTAATTTAATTATTGAACAAAATTACCACATTTCCTATAAAATATATATGTTTCACCTGTTCACCAAATTTCACCCTTTTAACATTGGTTATTTCCAAATTATACCCTTTTTCCATAAAAATGCTATTATCTCAAAAGCAACTTTTGGTTTATTCGCTACTTCTGAATCAAATCATCGATTTGAAGGTCTATTGCTACTACCGGCATATTTGAAAAGTCACTCTTTTGAAAAAATATTACAATTGTCAAAATTGTCTAGGCTTCTTGGTGATGTAATGTTATGTTGCCAACAAGAAATGTTTGCTTGTTGAACCACGAGGTGGCGTTGCGTATCTTCCTTGTGCAGCTTCAAAGTGCAAGATAAAACCTAGTATATGCAAATATGAGACAAGACAAATTATGAGAATTTTGGGAAAATATCAAGAAAAATTAAAAATTGTTTCTTACAAAAAAATATTACAGTAAGATTTTAATCTAAAACTTCCAGAAATTCTTTAAAATATTACATTAAACTATTATTATTATAAAAATAGGACATATTCTTTAAAATATTATTGGAATTAAACTGAATTTTGCATTAAAAAAAGGGTTCATTTGTTACAAAAAGTATTCCTAAAAATCTATTAAGACTTGTCTGCATTTTCTGGAAATTCTGTTAGCAATATATTAAAGCATTACCAAACATGGCAAAATTTTGAAAGAAATCTCGAGAGTTTATTACTTTCTGGTGTAGCTTCCTGTAGGCAAATGTTTCATGTCTCCATAATTTATACAAAAAACATCGTAAATTAGCCAACGTTTAACATTTTACTATCATTTAAGTGCAACATTTTTACAGGTTTGACAATAATTTGCTCGCAAATCTCATTCTTGGTTCAATTTTTTTAATTTTTGGTGTATAAAAATGGTTTTATTAAGGGCAATAATTTCAACAGCATTTTTTGCTGAAAACTTGCCTTGCGTCAATGACTTTCTACTTAGCCATTCCCATTCAACCATTTCGCCTTATTTTCAATTCTCATTCTGTCATATGCCCTAAAAAATGTTATCTTTATTATCCAAGTTGGAAAATGATGTCCCATTTAAGGGATTTTGGCTGCCAGATAAGTTGCAACATGGTAATAATCCAAGCAAACATTAAAGCCAGCATTATCGAGGCTATAAATGGGCCACACAAAAAAAAATAACAAAAACGGGTCACAATGAGTTTATCACAAAAAGCATTTTTCTTAGTAGAGCTCTATACTTCCTTACACCTCCAAAAATGGGATAAATTAGCCATTTTGATGAAGTCTTTAACGAATAGTGTCATTTTGGCTCCTACTTTTAGGTCGTTTAAAAAGCAAAGATAACAAACTTGAAAATATGCTGCTTCGAACATTTTTTGGGATTTGATCCAGTTATCTTGGTTTTTAAACATTTTCTTCATACATTTTCATGAGTGTTTTTTTTCCCTTACCAACTTTATTTATTGACTTTTGCTTCGAAATGCTCTCACGATTACATATTTGACTTTTGCATTTATATGACATTTAAAAATGGGCTTCGTTTGAATAGCATTAGTACCAGTCAGATTTGCTATAAACAAGATTAAAGTAAACTATTTGCATGAGATGGCACCTTCATATTTGATTTTTTTTTTATTTAACCCTTTGCTGCCTGGTGGTAGCGTGGTAGAAATGTCAGTATCCGATTTTGCCAAGTAACAAAGCTGCAAATGAATTTGTACTAATATTAGTGTGGGCCATTGTGAAATTTTTGAAGAAGCCGGCTTCAAAATGAAAGAGGCCTTCTCAATGGTGAATAAAATTTACTTGCATGTGTAGGAAATCATCTTGAAGTTGAAGGAAGCCTTCTTGAACTTGATATCCTGATGTAAAATTGAAGCTGAACGAAACCAGTTTGAAGCTGAAGGAGACCTAAATGTTGAGCAAAGCCTGCTTGAAAATTATGGAAATTTTAAACTTGAAAAAGCCAGTTTAAAGCTGAATAAAGTCAGCTTGAAGCTGAATAAAGCCAGTTTAAAGTTGATTAAAACCAGCTTAAAGCTGAATAAAGCCAGCTTGAGGCTGAATAAAAAAGCTTGAAGCTGGTAGATGTCTTGGCAAACCTTCCTTATATTGAGGAAAGTCGTCTTAGATTTGAGGAAAGCCAGCTGGAAAATATTGAAAACTTTAAAGTCAACTTAAAGCTGAATGAACAAGCTTGAATCTGATGGAAATCATAATAAAAGTTAAAGCAAGCCAGCTTAAAGTTAAAGGAAATGAGTAGAGCCAGCTTAAAGCTGAATAAAGCTAGTTTGAAACTTATTAAAGCCAGCTTGAAGCTGAATAAAAAAGTTTGAAGCTGGTAATGTCTTTTTAAAGTTGAGGAAAATTTTCCTTAAATTGAGGAAAGTCGTCTTAAATTTGAGGAAAACCAGCTTGAAAATAATTAAGCCCTTAATGTCGAAGAAGGGCAACTTGAAGCTGATCGAAGCAAGCTTGAAGCTGATAGAATTCATATTAAAGTTGAAGGAAGCCACTTTAAAGTTGAGGAAAGCATTTTTAAAGTTCAAAAAGCCAGCTTAAAGTTGTAGGAAGTCTTCTTAAAGTTGAAAAAAGCCAGTTTTAAGTTGTTGGAAGCATTAAAGTTGAAGGAAGGCACCTTTAAGATAAAGTATTAATTCTCTTATTTCAAGAGGTCATCTGAAATTTAAAAAACAACACCTTGAAATTGAATGAAACATTAGAATATAAAAATATTTGGCTCGAGAAATTAATTGAATTTGAAAGTATTTAAAAGTAAAGGAAAAGAGCATTCAAGATACTTTTATTGCCTTTATGTTTTCATTCCACTTATATAGACAGTTGTAAAATGCATGCATAACCTACATAAAGGAATGTTCAACCAAAGAGTGGCCTGTAGCTATTTCTGCTATAAAATGTCAATGCAAATTTGCTGAAATTTTTATGGAAGGCTGCAACACCTGAGGGCAGAAATACCCTCATTCTTAATGACATAATAGACAGAAATGCAAATGGATTTCAGATGCAAACTTGTCACTTCAAATGTCTTTTTTATATTCTAGTTCCTCCGGAATGGAAGGTGATACCGGAAGCTGCCAAGCTGGTGGTTGGAGCTGCTGTTACTTTGAACTGCCAAGCTGATGGATTTCCAAGACCAGTAATTTCCTGGATGAAAGTTATAGGTAAAATATTGTTTTAATTTTTAACAATTATTTTCACTTGATTTATTTTCTATGGGGGCAAATATTTGGAATTTAGTTACAAATATTCCAGTTTTGCCAAATATCATAAAGCCAACATTTTCAAAAATGCTGGTATTGGCATTTTTCATTTTTACTGGAATTATCTGATCAGATCCAGTAACTAATTTCAAGCAATATATCACCTTGAAATTTGTTGTTATTTTTAAAATAAGGACAAAAACTAACGAAAAACTTCAAACTTCAAAATTTGTCAAATATAGATTTGGAAAAGCTTAAATTGGTGGAAAATTATTTTGATAGGAAGAATCCATGTTTTATAACCAAGTGGCGCCATCTACTGATTAAGTTGAGTACTGTCATGTAATTTTCACAATTTTGGGGCACTTAAATATTATCTTTTTTTTAGATATTAACATAAACATAACATAATAATGGCAATCCATGTACAATACAACACACTTAAGTATTCCATAGAGAAAAAGTAAAAGCATGCATGAACACTTTCAAAGGCTTTATTTACAAAAGTAACTACTTGATGGCGCCATACTGTTACAAATAATATTTAAAAATGTCACCATTTTTATAATTTAGAAATGTCTTTATTTCTGAATAATGGTAAATCTGTTGAAAATATTATTTACTATACCCTTTTCAGATATTGTTTTTTTTTTTTAAAGTAACTTGTAACGAATTGAGACTTTCCCATAATTTCTGCAGGAATTATTATCACACTTACCATGAAGAAATTCAATGTAAAATTCAATGGAGGCTGCATAGCAATTTCTGCAGAAGCAGATTTTAAATTTCTACAAAATCTTTTAAAGGGACAGTCTCACTTTGAAACAAGTTGATTTTAATAAAAAGAGCGTGAAAAATTATACTTAAAATGGAAATTGCGATTGCATTTGACTATCTATCAATAAATAAAATGATCTGATCGAATACCTGGATTTGGTTGGCAATGCCAAGCCTTAATAGACGCCATGTTTATTAGAGCATAGTGGAGCCTTCTATTGGAATGAAGGCGCGAGCTCTCGTGAGGCCATAGACGTACATGTGCTGGGGGCGCCACATTGCTTTAAAGCATGCCGAAAGCTAAGGAAAATGGCGCCTACTGTGCATTTGGGAAACGGCGTGATTTCTTCAAAACGAAAACTTTGCTGCAATTATTATTGGCACAGAAATTAATATCTAGTAATTGTGTATTGTTTAAAAATAACTTGTTTCAAAGTGAGACTGTCCCTTTAATCGGCTTACATTTTAAAGTTTTTCTGTGGAAATTCGTAGCTTTAATTTCGTCTATTTTTATCTTTCTTGTTTATATTTAAAACAGCGATTGATAAATGGGAAAATGTTACCAAATGGGTAAAATGCGAAATTGGTTTGTTTGTGAAAACAAATACAACCTATCAAGTTGAAATTTGAGATTATCATGACTGGTCCATTATATTTTGCTTTGATGGAGAGTGGCCTTCACTCACCTGACAATTGTAATACATTTAGAAAAATTGCAAAGCAACCTATAGAGGGTGCATTAAATGGTACACATTGTTGTTCAGCATACATGTATTGTTGGCAATCAGCTTTGTAAGCATTGGAAAATGTTTTTGCCAACAAAATCCATCAAAGTAGATGCCAGTTTATTTCCTTCCTTTGTAAAGTCAATGAAGCAGCAAGCGGTAAGTTTGCTTCACAGTTGCAAATGGCAAAAGCAACGAACCATCCGATCGGAAAATAATACACGAATTTGTCAATGTCGTTCAATCAGTGGGAAATTCTGGTGACGTCACGCTTAACATATCGATTCAACTCCATGCAAATGCATTAGGTTTAATTGAGGCTTTACTTTTGCTTTGTAATCCCAATTTTCATTTTGTTGCTAGCACCACATGAAGTGCAGTGGAAGCTATGCAATACATTTTTTGTTGACATTTCTGATAATAAAACTGTATGCTGCTTAAAAATTTCTGTAGAAACATGGCAGAAGCATCTGTAGACAACTAAGACTCATCACAATTTCTGTAGAAACATATCAGCTTCTTTATAGATTATTAAGTACAGCTTACATTTTTGCAGGACATTTTTCAGAACAGTTTTCTGCATCTGTATAGACAACTAAAATGCATCACAATTTCTGTAGAAACATATTAAATTTTTCAAAGACATTTCAGTACAGCTTACATTTTTGCAGAACAGTTTTATGTATCTGTAGACAACTAAGATTTATCACAATTTCTGTAGATACATATTAGATTCTGTAGAAACATATCAGATTCTTTTGAAACAGCAGATTCTTCATAGACATTTCAGTACAGCTTACATTTTTGCAGAACAGTTTTCTGTATCTGTAGACAACTAAGATTTATCACAATTTCTGTAAAAACATATCAGCTTCTTCGTAGACATTTAAGTAAAGCTTACATTTTTCAGAACAGTTTTCTGTATCTGTAGACAATTAAGATGCATCAGAATTTCTGTAAAAACATATCTGCTTCTTCGTAGACATTTAAGCACAGCTTACATTTTTGTAGAACAGTTTTTTGCATCTGCAGACAATTAAGATGCCTCACAATTTCTGTAGAAACATATCAGATTCTTCATTGACATTTCAGTACAGCTTACAATTTTGCAGAACAGTTTTCTGTATCTGTAGACAACTAAGATGCATCACAATTTCTGTAGAAACATATCAGCTTCTTCATAAACATTTAAGTACAACTTAAATTTTAGAAGAAATAATTAATATAGTTTTCTGCAGAAATGTCTAAATTATGCAGAAAAGATATTTTTTCTAAACTTTTATGTTGATCGATTCTGTAACTGCTTCTGCAGAAATTGTGATAAAAGTTAGTTTTCTCTCAAGATAAATGTCAAATTTTCACCAGGCAGTAGTTTGTCCTATAGTTGACATACAGTCCTGCTCCTAGTGTCAGCTTTAGGAAAAAATTGGATGAAAAATAATCCTCATGCTACAGGCCTGACTGAATACAATTCCTAAGGAAACTTTTTATTCATATGGGTTATATTTTTTTTCTTCCAATTTTCTGTTTCTCTTTGGTTATCTATCTATTACAAACTTGTTGAAAACTTTAAATCTCTCATTTTTGCTGATTCCAATTTATTTACTTTTTTCAAAAATCCAGGAAATGTGCCAACCGGTGAACGGTCTGAATTACACAACAACAGCAAACTGAGTATCTTTAAAAACGGTTCGCTTCATATATCCGGAGTTCACAGCTCCGATGAAGGATATTATTTCTGCTTGGCTGATAACGGGATTTTGCCTTTTTTGAGCAAAATGATCTACTTGAACATTCGATGTAAGTACTCATTTTTTTTGTACTTAAAACTGTTTTTTTTTTCTACCGTAATTTGCCAGAACTAAGTCTTTCCAGTTTATGCAGTTTTATTGCTAAATATACGAGCAAAATCATATATATCTTAAAGTGGAAACATTGTAGGCATAACTTTTATCAAATTGTAGTTTGGGAACCTGGGGCTGACACTGTAATGAGTGATGATATTGAGAAATGACTACATGACGTCAGCATGCCCCAAATCGTTTTATTAACTAGAATATAATAATTGACCTGGTTTTATATAATTGCAAGCTGCACACAGTAATTTAGTATATAATAGAAATACTAGAAATGGATTTTAAGATTTTCTTGTAAATGTTAATACATTTAAAGTATGTTCCTTGAAATAATATTATTTCAAAACATACACAAAATACATTATTCTCAGTATCGGAGAGAAGTTCTCTTGAATTGTCTCAAACATTTAAATTTTTGTTCCCTTTTTGGAATATTTCCCATATTTTTCGCAATTTGAGACATCAGTTCACATCAATTATGAAACAATAATTTAATAATATAAATAATAAGAATGCAATTTGAAATGTTTTTCAAATTGTGAATATATTGCAAAATGCATTCCTTGATTTCATATTATTTAAAAATTGGCATTAATAGTAAATTATATTGTTCTCTATTTTGTATATCAGTTTACATAAATTGTGCAAAAAAATGAATAATATAAATAATAAAATTGCAGTTTTAAATGTTTTTAGATTTTTTAAATATATTGCAAAATGCATTCCTTGATTTCATAAAATTTAAAAATTTACATTAATAGAAAATTTTATTTTTCTCTATTTTGGATATCAGTTCACATAAATTGTGAAAAAAAATGAATAATATAAATAATAAAATTTCAGTTTTAAATGTTTTTAGATGTTTTAAATATATTGCAAAATGCATTCATTGAATTCATAAAATTTAAAAATTGACATTAATATTAGATATATAATATTTATTCTCAATATGGCGGAATACGTTTTCTTAAATTGTCTAAAACACTAAATTTTCGTACAATTTTCTAATATTTTCATTATTTCTACAAAATCTTTTTTATTTTTCTCTATTTGAGGTATCATAAATTTCACGTAAATTTTGCGGTAACAATTTAATAATATAAACAGAAAAAAATACAGTTTATTGCAAAATGCATTCCTGAAAATAATACCCTTTAAAAATTGGCATTTATAGTAAATATATATATATTTTAATATGGGGAATCAGGCATTAGAGTGATGACTTTGAGAAATGCCCTTCACTTGGACACCATTGAATATTTTATATTTTATAATTTATAATTTATAATTTATTTGAACCTGCTGAGATGCTAATTGTGTAATTTGTTCACGAATCTTTTTCACAAATTTAGCATGTGTAGCTACTAATTAATGTAGAATGGAAATGATCTTAGAAAATGTTCTAAACAATTGGCTTTGAATCAGCACGTCTGTACAAAGGGAATTGCAAATGTTATTTGAAATGCAAATGTGTTAGTACCACCTGGTGCGTGCCAAGGGTCTTTGTAAATCTATGCTAATATAAACATAAAACATGGAATAAGGCAGTTTGTGTTTAGGGCATGTATTTTTTATGTGCATGTTAAACGAAAGCTTGCAGTATTTTCTAGAGAAAGTCATGAATACTGTACTGTATATATTGCTTTTTAAAATGACATGTATTTATTTATTTTCAATTAACTTTAGGGCTTTCCTGTTTTTCGTGAAATAACCACAGGTGGCTGCATGGTTTATGCTAAATTCAAAAACAATTTAAAAAGGCGGTTCTAATTGAGTTGGAAATTGTGTATTCTAATGTGAATCTGAACACTGATTGGAAATTTCCTGGAATCTAAAGGAAATTTATCTAAATTTAAGATTATTGCTTTTTTAAGGAATCATGCATTTGTGGAATAAAGTAAGAACAATTTATTTTGGTAAATGAAATATTTTTGGAGCAGTAGTCTCAAATTTTTGATAAATTTTCTTAGGATTTCAGGAAATTTCCTATCTGATGACATAATGGGGAGTTTTGGAAATTTATTAAAAATGTCCACTTATTGAAAGTTGACTATCTTGCAATATCCTAAGTTGCAAAAGTTTTGAGAATTTAATGGTGCAAGAAATTTTCATATTTGGGCCAAACATTCTTTAAAAAAATTGTCTTTTTTTAAGTCATTTTTTCAGAAAAAAAAACTTTGTAAGAAAGAAATCATTGTTAAAAAGTTCTTAAATTATAAGGAATTTACAAAATTATCAAATTGCAAATAAAAATCAAAGTTGTTCATAGAAATTTGCAAAAACTTGAGTATAACTCATGAATTTTTCATAATCTGAGAAATATTTTGGCGAATAATTAGAAGTGCAGTATTACTTTCAAAGATTTTTTAAAAACGTTTTAAAATTTTCAATTTATGGAAAATTTAATATCTTGCAAATATCCCAAGGAACAAAAAAGTTTGGAGATTTTTGTGAAACAAGAAGTTTTTATGTTTGGAAAAAACATTAATATGGTTTGATAAGAAAAAAAAGTTTTTAAGAAAATAATTTGTAACAATAAAACTCCTTTTTAGGAATAAATCACTATTTATCAGTAATTCAAAACATTATCCAAATGCAAAAATAGGAAGTTTTAAAAGAAACTAGCAAAAAATGACTATAATGAGAATTTTTTTCACAATCAGGGAAACATTTTCACAAGTGATTGGAAATTGGATATTGCTTTCAATGATTTGTTAATTTATGAGAAATTGCAAAACTCGTTGAGAATAATTAAGAATTTCTGTAATTTTTCACTTATGTTAAAATCTAGTTAAAAGTTTAAACAAATCATTAAAAGTGTCTGATGAAGGGATTCAAGACATGCAAAAATTGGCTTGAAGAGTATCATGTAAATTAACAAAATTTTCCAAACCTTTCATAATTTATTTAGAATAACTTAAAGAGTTTATTTTACCATTTCACCTGTCGATTTACGAAGGTTAGGACAAAGTCCCAATGCATGATTAGTTAATATTCTGTAGATAGCATGACTTAACTTAGTTCAAGGCAATGCAAGTTTGGTAGAAAACTTGCCACATTTTCTTCATTCAGCATTCAAGAAGCTAAAATGTGGGCCTGTGTACTGAATAAAAGCACAATGCAGTAAATATATTAAATTTGCATGCCCTTTTACATTCACATAGCAATGTATTCTTCTGGGAAATCAAAAATAGCAGGAATGACCTCACCTGCGATAAACAAAGTTTCAGCATGAAAGAAAGGACTTCAAAGTAGTGGTCAGTCGATTTGCGAATGTAAGAATCGTCCATGTATTATCTAATTTTCAATTCAAATGCTTTCTTTATATGCCAAGGGATTCAAAATGCTGATTTCACCAACTTAATTCTACCACTGTTGCTTGAATGTCTAGAATTTATTACAAATTGTGCTGAGGAAACAAGGAGAATCTTAAAGAAAAAGTTTTACATATCACAATGGAACTAATGAGCATGCCAAATGCAATTGAGTTTTTGGTGTTCTGTGCATAAAAATGTGGTGAAAAGTTTTGTGATAAAGTCAAATCAGGTTCTTACAACTTATTTCATGCATGCAAATAGTCTTATCCTGACCCTATAAATTTTTCTTTGGTTTTTTGGAAGCACCATGTATGTACACTTCCAATGATGTTATATGCATGAATACTTCTGGTTAATGATTCGGTTTGGCATAGAATTGATCCAGAAGAAGGACATGTTTTATACTTGACTCGAGAATTTCAACATATGGCCCTCAAGTTGTCTGTAGATGCATTGTTGTTAGATTTCAGACATTTCAATATGGTCTGCCATAAGATTCCACTCCATTGGATTCTTCTTTTCTCAGATATTTGTGGAATCTGATCATTGAGACGGTGACTTGAGACAAGGGAATGATCTTGAGTAAAATTGGTAATCCGATGCACATAACAGCAATTGGAATTTGAAGAGTAATGTAGACATTGTAGTTCTAGCAGGAGAAAAATATATACCTTATGAGAAACTGCTCATGTTCAGTTCTTATAATGCTTTACATAAAATCCAAATAAGCACTATTTGTTGTGATTTTGGGTCAAAATTTCAAAATATTTTCAATATTTTTTGCCACTGCATATTTGTATGTCATTTTTCAAAACCCTAAGAGTTTTGTTTCATTTTTTCTACTTGTCTTTGGCACCAAAGTTAATTTTTAACTACCCCAGAAGTTGTTTATGTTTTGTAGAAAAGAAATACTGGTCAACACCTATCTTAAGGGGGCTGTCCACACTTTTTAGAGCATGCATGCTCCTATGGGAATTTCCATGTTAAATGAAAATTAAAATTT
>JAQIXP010000173.1:0-33043 GCA_034700285.1 Proteroiulus fuscus | reverse complement strand
CCAACAAAGGAAGAAGTAACCAAAACAACAACAGAGGAAAAGGAAACTATTGTTGAAATTATTTCCAAGAAAAAGCCTAGAAAACCTAAAGAAAAGCTTGTTCCTGGTGAGCAACCAGAAGAGCAACCAATCTTTAAAGAACAACCAGAGGAGCAACCTATCATTGAAGAACAACCAGAAGAGAAACCAACTAATTTCACCAAAACTGTTGAAATCACTAAGAAAATTAAGAAGAAACCAAAGTTGAAACCAGAACACTTGGATGACACTGAGGTAAAAGTTCAGGAAATGTTAGAAATTACAAGAGCAGCATTAAAACCATTTGAAAAACCAAAGAGAATAGAAGATAAACCAACAGAGGAAGACATAACAAAAACAATAACAAAGGAAAAGGAAACTGTTGTTGAAATTATTTCCAAGAAAAAGTTAAGAAAACCAAAGGAAAAGATTGCTCCTGGTGAACAACCAGAAGAGCAACCAATCATTGAAGAACAACCAGTGGAAAAGTTAATTGTTGAGGAGAAACCAATTGATTACACAGAAACTATTGAAATCACTAAGAAAACTAAGAGGAAACCAAAGTTGAAACCAGAACACTGGGATGATACAGAAGAAAAGGTTCAGGAAATGTTAGAAATAACCAGGGCAGGTTTAAAACCATTTGAAAAACCAAAGAAATTGGAAGATAAACCAACAGAGGAAGAAGTAACAAAAATTGAGGTAGAGGAGACTATTGTGGAAATTATTTCCAAGAAAAAGCCCAGAAAACCAAAGGAAAAGATTGTTCCTGGTGAACAACCAGAGGAGCAACCTATAATTGAAGAACAACCAGAAGAAAAACCAATAATTGGGGAGCAACCAGAAGAAAAACCAACTGATTACACAGAAACAGTTGAAATCACTAAGAAAACTAAGAAGAAACCAAAGTTGAAGCCTGAACACTGGGATGACACCGAGCAAAAGGTCCAGGAGTTGCTTGAAGTCACAAGAGCGGGATTAAAGCCATTTGAATTACCCAAAAAAGTAGAAGAAAAACCATCAGAAATGCCAGAATTAAAGCCTGTTGTTGAGGAGGAGAAACCTGTTGAATTTTCTGACACACTGGAAATTACTAAAAAGGTTACAAAGAGGAGAAAGCCTAAACCCGAACATTGGGATGACACTGAGGAGAAAGTCAAAGAAATGCTGGAAATTACAAGAGCAGGCTTACAACCCTTTGAATTGCCTAAAAAAGTAGAAGAAAAACCATCAGAAATGCCAGAATTAAAGCCTCTTGAGGAAAAACCTGTTGAATTTTCTGACACACTTGAAATTACTAAAAAGGTTACAAAGAGAAGAAAGCCTAAACCTGAACATTGGGATGACACTGAAGAAAGAGTCAAGGAAATGTTAGAAATTACAAGAGCAGGTTTACAACCCTTTGAATTGCCTAAAAAAGTAGAAGAAAAACCATCAGAAATGCCAGAATTGACATTAACTCGAAAGCCTGAGGAAATACTTGTAACTAAAGAACTACCAGAAGAAAAAACAATATTGCATGAAACAAAGGAAATAGTTGTTGACATTGTAACTACAAGGAAGGATATAGTGCAAGAGATGGGTCCAGAAGAGCAACCTGAGGAGAAACCCATTGACTATTCAGAGACTTTGGAAGTCACTAAAAGGATTAAAAAGAAACCGAAGACCAAACCAAAACATTGGGATGACACTGAGGAAAAAGTTGAGGAAATGTTAGAAATCACAAGGGCAGGACTGAAACCTTTTAAGGCACCAATGAAAGAAGATGAGAGTCCTCGTGGAATATCAGAATTGACATGGACTAGAAAGCCTGAGGATAAACCTGAAGAAACGCCAATTCTGAAGGAAGAAGTAATTGAATTAAAACCAAAATCACGCGAGATAAAGGAAACAGTTGTTGAGATTGTGACCACAAGGAGGGATATAGTGCAAGAGATGGGTCCAGAAGAGCAGCCTGAGGAGAAACCCATTGACTATTCAGAGACTTTGGAAGTCACTAAAAGGATTAAAAAGAAACCGAAGACCAAACCAAAACATTGGGATGACACTGAAGAGAAAGTTGAGGAAATGTTAGAAATCACAAGGGCAGGTTTAAAACCTTTTAAAGTACCACTAAAAGAAGAAGAGGAGAAACCACTTGAAAAGTCAGAATTGACTTTTATTAGCAAGCCCGAAGAGAAACCTGATGAAAAACCAAGCAAAACAGAAGAACTACCTAAAGAAAAACCAAAATCACGAGAAGTAAAGGAAACCATTGTTGAAATTGTAACTACAAAGAAGGAGATTGGCCCAGAAGAACAACCAGAGAAACCTATTGACTATACAGAGACTTTAGAAATCACTAAAAAGATAAAAAAGAAACCAAAAACTAAACCTAAACACTGGGATGACACTGAGGAAAAAGTTGAGGAAATGTTAGAAATCACAAGGGCAGGTTTAAAACCTTTTAAGGCACCAATAAAGGAAGATGAGAGTCCTCATGGAATATCAGAATTGACATGGACTAGAAAGCCTGAGGATAAACCTGAAGAAACGCCAATCCTGAAGGAAGAAGTAATTGAATTAAAACCAAAATCACGTGAGATAAAGGAAACAGTTGTTGAGATTGTGACCACAAGGAGGGATATAGTGCAAGAGGCTGGTCCAGAAGAGCAGCCTGAGGAGAAACCCATTGACTATACAGAGACTTTAGAAATCACTAAACAGATTAAAAAGAAACCAAAAACCAAACCAAAGCATTGGGATGATACTGAGGAAAAAGTACAGGAAATGTTAGAAATCACAAGGACAGGACTGAAACCTTTTAAAGTACCACAAAAAGAAGAGAAGCCACTTGAAAAATTGGAATTGACATTGATTAGAAAGCCTGAAGATAAACCTGAGGACAAGCCAAGCCCAACAGAACTACTTGAAGAAAAACCAAAATCACGTGAAGTAAAGGAAACCATTGTTGAAATTGTAACTACGAAGAAGGAGATTGGCCCAGAAGAACAACCAGAGCAACCCATTGACTATTCAGAGACTTTAGAAGTCACTAAAAAGATTAAAAAGAAACCAAAATCCAAACCGAAGCATTGGGATGACACTGAGGAGAAAGTTGAGGAAATGTTAGAAATCACAAGGGCAGGTTTAAAACCTTTGAAAGTACCACAAAAAGAAGAAGAGAAGCCACTTGAAAAATCAGAATTGACTTTGATTAAAAAGCCAGAAGATAAACCTGAGGAAAAACCAAGCAAAACAGAAGAACTACCTGTAGAAAAACCCAAATCACGAGAATTAAAGGAAACTATTGTTGAAATTGTAACTACGAAGAAGGAAATTGGCCCTGAAGAACAACCAGAGAAACCCATTGACTATTCGGAGACTTTAGAAATCACTAAAAAGATTAAAAAGAAGCCAAAAACCAAACCAATACATTGGGATGACACTGAGCAAAAAGTACAGGAAATGTTGGAAATCACAAGGTCAGCTTTGAAACCTTTCAAAGCCCCAATAAAGGAAGAGGATAAGCCTTTAGAAAAATCAGATTTGGCATTGGTTAGAAAACCCGAGGAGAAACCAGAGGAAAAGCCAATATTTGAAATTGAACAACCTGAATTAAAACCACAGTCATTTGACATAAAGGAAACAATTGTTGAAATTGTAACCAAAAAGAAAGTAGAAAGGCCTAAGCCAGGCCCTGAGGAGCAACTGGAAGAAAAGCCTATTACAGAGGAGAAACCAATTGACTATTCAGAGACTTTGGAAGTAACTAAAAAAGTAACTAAGAAGAAAAAGCCTAAACCTAAGCATTTTGATGACACTGAGGAGAGAGTGCAGGAAATGCTAGAAATCACAAGGGCAGCATTGAAACCATTTGAAATTGTAAAGGAGGAAGAAGAAAAACCTCGTGACATAACAGAACTAGTCATAACCCGAAAGCCGGAGGAAAAACCAAAGGAAACTGTGATTGAAATTGTAACCAAAAAGAAAAGAAAACCAAAACATTGGGATGACACAGAAGAGAAAGTACAAGAGATGTTGGAAATTACAAGAGCAGGGTTGAAACCATTTGAATTGCCTGAGAGAGAAGAAGAGAAACCTATTGAAAAATCAGAATTGTCAATTACAAGAAAGCCTGATGAAAAGCCCTTAATTGAAGCGGAACTGCCAGTTGAAAAGCCAATTGACTACACTGAAACGCTGGAAGTCACTAAAAAGATTACGAAGAAACCAAAGAGTAAACCCAAACACTGGGATGAAACAGAGGAGAAAGTCCAGGAGATGCTGTCAATCACACGAGCAGCATTAAAACCATTTGTAGCCCCTAAGAAAGTTGAGGAGAAACCTGTGGAAAAATCTGAATTAACACTAACTAGAAAACCGGAGGAAACAAAGGAAGTAATTGTCGAAGTCATAACCAAAAAGAGAGAGGGTCCAGAGGATAAGCCAGAAGAAAAACCAGTTGATTACACTGAAACATTGGAAATAACTAAGAAAGTTACTAAGAAGCCAAAATCTAAACCTAAACATTGGGATGGCACAGAAGATAAAGTCCAAGAAATGTTAGAAATTACCAGAGCAGGGTTGAAGCCATTTGAAGTTCCAAAGAAACCAGAAATTGAAGAGGTGCCTTGGAGACAGAAGAAACCCAAAAAGCCTGTTGAAAAGCAAGAAGCTATTGAATGGCCCAGAAAAGTTTTTGAAACCACTGTTGAAGAAGTCATCAGATCTGAAAAACCTCAAGAAACTGTTACAGAAGTTGAGGAAACCATCGACATCATAACTAAAAAGCGAATAAAGAAATCCAGGAAGAAGCCGCTGGAGGAAAAGCCTGAGGAATTTGGTCCAGAACAATTGCCTTTAGAAATTACAGAAATTACTTCAGACAAGGTAGAATTAAAGCCTGAGGAAGTTCCTGAAAAACCTGGAAAGAAACCAAGACTTAAGCCTAAACATTTCGATGACACTGAGGAAAAAGTTCGTTCAATGCTAGAGATTACAAAATCGGCTTTGAAACCATTCAAACGTCCAGAGCAGAAGAAGGAAAAACCAGTGGAAAAAACCTTGGTAACATTGAAACCAACACCAGAAATCATCGACGAGATTACCATTGAAGAAACAATAATAACTACCGAAAGGTTTGAGGATGAATTCCCTGAAAAACCAGAATTGGAGGAAGTGCATGAAATGGAAATTGGTCCTTTGGTGGAAGAGAAAGTGATGCCAATGGTCATCAAGACTAAGAAGAGAAAACCTAAGAAAAGGGAGGAAGAGGAAATAGAAGAAATTACTGAAATAACTGAAATAATCAAGAAACGCCCTGAAGAACTGGAGGACACTTCAGTTTCAAAGGTAATTCTTGAACTTACAAGAAAGGAAAAGAAACCTCTGGAAATTACGACTGAATCGAGAGGAACAGAAGATATTACTGTTCGAGAAACAACAACGAGGCAGGACATTACTATCGAGTCTAAAGGGCGTCCAAAAGAGAAGCAAAGTGTGGAATTGACGTTTGAAGGGTTTCCAGAGAGAAAACCTCAGGAATCAGAAACGATACTTATTACTAAAAAGAAGACCAAAAAAGTTCCAAAAGAAGAAAGCGAAACAATTATCACAACCACCAGGCGAGTGGGTTCAGAAGATGTCACCGAGGAGTTGGTGCCTGAATTACTAACTGATGAAGAAGGTGAAGGAGAGGACACCGTCATTTCCAAAACCGAATTGAAGTTTGGTGGCAAGAAGAAAATTGTAAGGAAAAAGAAGACGGTCAAAGATGTTACAGTTGACTTTGGAACTGAAGATCGTTATATCACTGGTTTCCAAGTGACCGAAGAGATTCCTGAAACCATAACCGAAATTGATAAGGCATTTTATAAGGTGGATGCTACTCAACAATGTCTTCCCTCTGAAAATGTGCCACAATTTGATGCCCGCCTAGTTCCCGAAAAGGCCAAACCCACTTTGGCCCTGCAGCAACCTCTTGTAATTCAAGAGACTAATGTTCAAGATCAGCCACAAGATTTTCTGTCCAAGGCTGCTACTGATGTTGAGACGGGCACCTATCTTTCGCGAGAGAGGAAGTTGATTTCTGTGACAGAAATGAGTACATCGTATGAAGGGCCTCATGTGACACGACAGTATGTGACATCAAAAACTGTCATCAAACCTTCTGAAGCCTTGAAGGTAGTTGAAGTGACTTCAAACGAAGCTGGTGAAATCCAAGCTGATTTTGTAATGAAGAAAAGTAAAGCCAAGTTCTTGTGGACTGGGGCAGAACCTGTTCTTGTCACTGAAGTTGTACCCGAAGGGGATACGAAAGAACAGGCATTACCTAAAGTTTCCACAGGTCAGGCTCGGGTTACCATAATGGAAAGCCAACCTGTTTCCGTGTCTGAATTTCAAACGGGCATCATGGAAGAAACGTTTGAGAAATTCCCATTTGTTGAAAAGAAGGCTAAAGAAATTCTCACAACTAAGGAGTCTGTCATGATTTCTGAAACTACAACCAACGTAAAAGAAGAAGAATTTCAAGCTCCAAAGATCACACAGAAAAGAGCAACACCAAGGTTTGACGTAACAGACTCTATTACAATCTCTGAAATGACAACAACTTCTGAAACTAGCGAATTGTCTGAAAAGCCAAAAGCTGTTTTGGAACAGGCTTCGACTCAACTAAGTGGATCAGAGTCAATTTTAGTGACAGAAATCAAGCCTGTAGAAGTGGAGTCACCTGTTCAATCAGCTCCAATTCCGGCTCAACAGGTTGCAGATGTTGAATTAGTCCTTGAACAATCAGTAAAAGTCCAGGAAACTTTAACCGAGATGAAGGAAGAGGAATTAGTAACTTCATTGCCCACTACTAGATATGCTAGACCTGATGTTTCCACCCTTGAGATTGTGACAATATCTGAGATATCACCAGTAGAGACCAGTGGCAGCTTTAAGAAGGTGGATGTTACACAGGACAAGGCGGAAGTCATTTTACACAAACAAATAGCTCCTGTTGTGCAGGAGACGGAATTTCATGACAAGGAAGATGTTTACATCCCTGGTAGAAAAAGAGAAGGCATCACAGGAACTGCTCTTATTGAAACAACAGAAGCAGTTGTTGTTGTTGAAGTGGAGAGCAGTGTCAAAGAAACAGTTCTTCCTGAAGAAATCAGACCTGAGTGGGTGAGAGCTAATACACAATTTAATGAATTGGATTCAGTCACAGTAACTGAAATTACTTCTGAAATTAAGGAGGAATTTTTTGATAAAGAGCAAGTTGCTACCAAACAGGCATCACATATCACAATGGAGTTTCAGCCCCTTGTAGTTACCGAGACTCTGGCAGGAAACCTAACTTCAGATATTGTACCAGAAGCAAAACCTGATTTGCAAACTGGAAATGTGTCTGTGATGGAATTGCAATCTTTGAACATTTCTGAAGTAATACCTGAAGGATTAACAAAACATTTTTCGGAGCTTGTTCACGATACCAAGATTGCCAACATCACAATGCAAGTTCAAGAATCTCTCACCGTTTTGGAAGCTGATGTCCAAGCCAAAGAAGACGAGTTCTTGCCTGGAGAATTGCCATTCCAGAAGAAAGCTGATTTTACCATTGAATCGCTGGAGCATATTGTTGTGTCTGACACAAGAACCGAAAGTAGACCTGAAGACATGGTAGTGGAGGAGAAGCCTGCCAAGGATAGTGCTCATGTTCTCACTACAACTAGTCAAGCCATTACAATTTCTGAAATCACTCCAGGAAGTAAAGAAGAGCATTTGCCATCTGATATTTTCCCACAGTCAAAATCTGCAGTGGTTTTATTTTCAGAAATCAGTGCATTAAATATCACAGAGGTTCAAGCTGACCATAAGGAAGAAGTACTTCCTGTAGCTCCTGTTCCAGACGTAAGGAGTGCTGATACCCAATTTATTGAAAACGTATCCTGTTCAGTTACTGATGTATTGGTCCTTGCTGATACTAAAGATATTCAGCCAGAAGTGCCTGCCACTACACAGATTTCCTTTGAAGTTATTGAAAACAAAAGTGTCACAGTTTTTCAGGTAGACAGCAATATAAAAGAGGATTATTTCCCAGCAGATGTTTTGCCACAAAGTCAGCATGCACATCCCGATGTGCTACCTGATGAATCTCTAGTCATTACAGAGGTGTTACCTGAACTGAATGAATCGCCGTTAGACACTACAACACCATCTGGAGTTGTAGCAGATATCCTGCTCTCAAGTTTAGTGCCTATGGAGGTTACAGAAGTACAGACTGGTGCAACCACTCAAATACTCGAAGATACAAAAACAATAACTTTCTCAGCCGATGCTTCTCTAATTAAGCAGGAAACTGTAATTGTCTCTGAGATACAAACACACTTGAAAGAAAGTGAAATGCCCAAACAAATACTGCCCAAACCAATTGCACTTGATTCCGTTATGTCCACTTCAGAATCTCTCATAATTTCTGAAGTCTTGCCTGATTCTAAAGAAGACACATTTAAACCTAAACAAATTCCTGACACTGACAATGCTAAAATAACTATTTCTGAAAAACAATCTGTGCTTGTCACAGAGGTTGATGCACAAGGAATGTCCAGTGACATTACAAAGGTTGACACCACCAAAGAACAAGCAAATGTTTCCTTAGTTCAACAAATTTGTTTAATAATTTCTGAAACCAAAACTGAACAGAGTACAGAAACACTTACACTTAAAGACGTTAAAAATATTAAACAAGCCACACCTATTATACCAAGTGAAGAGGCATTGGTGGTATCGTTTGCCGATATGAATGAAAAAGAAAGTGATTTAATTTTGCCAGACAAACTTGCCAAGTTAAAGGCCACTCCAATTCTCTCTACTGAAGAAGAGCTTTCAGTTTCTGAAGTAATCCCTCAGAGTTCGGTTGATATTTTGACCAAAGAGGAAACAATAACAAATAAAGCTAGTGTCGAACTGGTAAAGTCATCTGCCCTCAATGTTGTGGAAATTGATGCAATAGACAGGGAAGAGTCGTTTACGGGGGAATTTATCTCAAAGAAAAGTAGCGCAGAAATTGGAGTGACCTCTGAAGAGGCAATTGTTGTTAGTGTTACTGAGGCCATACCACAGAGCACAGAATTCCTAAGTGACCTATTACAAAGTCAAATTGCGGTCAAACAGTTCATCCCATTTGAGGAACCTCTGTCTTTAATGGAGGTTACTCCTCAAGAGCCATTGCAACCTTTGGAAGAAAAAGAAAAACCCGTAAACAAGAAAGCTGTCACTGAATTTGAAAAACACATTTCCCTGTCAGTTTTAGAAGTTAATGAAGGTTTGAAGGAAACTGATTTAATCACAGAGGCTCCTCAACAGCCTAAAGAGGCTGACATCAATATTCAGCCATTGCAGCACATTACTTCATCTGAAATTGATTCTTATACTAAAGAAAGCATTTTAATTCCTGAAAAGATTCCTAGTCAAATTAGAGCAGTGCCTATTCTTACCCCCGAAGAAGCGTTAGACATTAAAGAAGTTACAGTTGATGATACTATCGAAGAGATTAGTTCAAAAGAAACCCCTCGTGAAAATGCTGTTGCCTCCTTGCTTCCTCATGAGCCAATTACTATTTCAGAAACAGATATCATCACGAAAGAAATGGAATTTGTGCCTAAAGATTTACCGGTTTCCCAACTTGCTCAAACTACGATTGAAATACTTCCGAAGAAGACGTGCACCGTGACCGAAATCATACCTGACAATGGAGAGGACCAATTGGACATTTACAAAACAGAAGAATTTTTAACTAAGAAAGCCCAAGCGTTTTTGGAATCATTACTACTTGCAGAAGTCAATGTGGATCAATGCTCACAATTGTTTGATTCGGACTTGCCGACAACCGATAGTGCCAAGAAAACAATTGTTGCAGCTGAGGCAGTAACCATTTTGCAAGTTCAAGAACAACAGAGCGAGTTGCCACTGAAGTCTGAACAGATTCCTGAATCCAAGGTGGCCGAGTCAAGTATTCCAATGGAGGACTCCCTCATTGTTTCCCAAACCAATGCTGTGGAAAAGGAAGATGTGTTGAAGACAATTGCACCGTCATCTGCAACAGCCAGGCAAATGCTTACTCACAAAAAACATCTGAATGTTGAAGAAACTTGCTTCACAGACAATACAACGGAATTTTTGGAAAAAGTAGCCCAGAAAAATACTGCCAATCTACTCTTGTCCCCAATGGAATCTCTCACAGTTATCGAAACTGAGACTGCACAGAAAGAAAAGGAGTTTCAGAAATTTGAAACAGCCATTTCTGAAATTGCTCAAGAGTCGCTTGTCAAAAGTGAAGGAATCAGTATCACGGAGGTTCAGTCTGAAGCCAAGGAGGAAACGTTGACCATTGATAAGCTTAAGAAGCATCGAGCAAAATTTATCATTTCTCCCGAGGAAGAACTTTCCATTTCAGAAGTGAATGTGGGAATTTGCGAAGGCACATGGGAGAAGCCAATACTTCCTCAAACTGACCAGGCGTCCATTCAACTTTTGGAACAAAAGCCTTTGAAGGTTGAAGAAGTGCAGTCTCAAGACACTACAGATGTGTTACCTGAAGGATGGAAGCCTTTACCATCGGAAGCCAAGGAAGTTATTTCATCTGCAGAAGGAATCACCATTGTCAGTGTTGAAACTCAAGAAAAAGAGGACGAATACCTTACAGTGAGACCAGATTCTACCCGTGCTAATGTTCAGTTGTCGCCATCGGAGTCCGTCTCTGTGACCGAGGTTGTTTCTGATCATGACGTAACTACATTAGTCATCGATACGGTGAAGATGGAGGATGCCAAGTCTGAATTACTGCTGCACGATTCTGTGTCTGTTGCTATTGTGGATGCAAATACCAAGGAGGGCATATACGAAGTTCAAGAAAGCCCGGATACTAAGAAGGCAACAACAACTTTAACAATTATCGAGCATCTATCTACTTCAGAAGTGACACCTGCTTTCAAGGAAACGGATTTAACTGTTGAGGAAACGCCATCATTAATGCAGGCCCAGCCCTCTGCTGTCGAAAACGTGGCAGTGCAGATTTCAGAAATTGTTACTGGAAGCAGCACTGGGGAAGTTGCAGATATGACCAAACCACAAATGCAATATTTGACCAGCGAATTATTGCCCAGCGAAAGCCTGGCCGTAACTGAAGTTAATGCTGAATTGAAGGAGGAAACCCGGGAGGTAGAAATATTGCCCAAAGAGGCTCAAGCTATTGTCAACATTCGTGAGCAGGACAGTCTCTTGGTAACTGTCATCCAAACCAATGACATGGAAAGTGAATGCTCCGATTTTAAAAGTGCCAGTGTCCAAGCCCACGCTTCGATTCCATCCAACGAAGCTATCGAGCGATTTGAAATCCCAGTTAACATTAAGGAAGGAACATTTGTCCAGCCAGAATTGCCAGAAACTGACAAAGCCCTGACCACCATGGGTACTCATGAAAGTATATTTATTTCCGAAATGGTGCCATCTGATTTAGAGGGCGATTATATTCCAGGAATGCTTCCTGACATGAAGCAAGCTAAACCCATCTTTTCAATAAACGAATCAGTTTCAGTTTCTGTAATCAAAGTGGGCATCAAGGAAGGTGTTCTGGCTCCAGATATCACTCCGGATAACAAACAAGCTTTGCTATCAATAACTGATGCCCAAGAAGCCATTCAAACGCTGGAGGTCACTACTGGGGATTCAACAAAGATTTACCAAGAAGAAAAACCTACGACCGTATATGCCGATAAAGTAGTTTTAACGTTCAATGCTCTTGAGATTCGTTCAACTGAAGCCGAAACCAATGAAAGTGATTTAACAGTAGAAGAAACTCCAAAAGAAATCCAGCCAGATGTCAGTGTCTCAGAATCACTGCCCCTTTCCATAACAGAAGTCCAGGTGGAAGATAGAGAATCTGGCTTGCAAATTGAAGATAGGCCAGTTGAGCAGCAGGCCGGCTGGACAGTGAAAACTAAAGAAGCTCTTGTTGTTGCAGAATTTCCAACAGCAGCAAATACGGGAGATCTCTCAAAATTGATAATCCCTGACTCACAGGTTGCTGGATTTGAAATCATTGCTCAAGTAGTGCCTACGGTGTCAACTACAGAAACACAAGAATGTGAAGAATTTTTGAAGAAAGATGAAAAACCAGAAATGGATCAAGCGTCTCAGACTATTCCCACCATGCAACACGTTTTTGTGGCAGAAGTAAATCCTGCAGAATTAGATGATACATTTGTTCCAGGCACATTGCCAAATTCAAAAACTGCTAACGTGTCTGTTGGACAAACCGATGCTCTTGTTGTTTCTGAAGTAGTACCTGACTTCTCTTCGAAAGATTTCCAAGAACTTCCTACTGAATCGTTTAAAGCCCTGGGTAATTATTTACCCAATGAGGCGGCTATTGTTGAAGAAGTGAAGGAAGGCATATTTGAAGGAGAATTTGTGCCAGATATTCGCCCCGACAGCTATATGGCTGGAACTAACTTTGACATAGTCGACCATATTGTGGTTTCTCTTGTCCAATCTGAGGATAAAGAAAAGGAGTTGGGTCCTGGTGAAACTCTAAGTGTCCATGCAGTATCATCATTTAGGCCGCAAGAGGCCATGGAAGTATCGGAAACTAAGGAGGAGATATCCTTGGGAAAGTTTTCTGAATCTACAAGACCTGATTCGCAGGAGGCCGTTGAAGATTTCATAACATTAGAATCTGTAGTTGTTGCTGAAGTGGCTGAGCATACCAAAGAAAGTGACTTAACTGTTGAAGAAATTCCTTCCACACGTGAGGCTGAAGTGGGATTTACAGTACATGGACATCTTTCAGTTACGGAAATTAAGCCGGGATTCTCCGAGGAGACCTTAGTCCAACCAAGTATGCCGGATAGTAAATTGGCTTTAACCATTTTCTCTGAACAAGAGACTTTCGAAATATCTGAGATTGTCATGGGAGATGTTCCAGGCGATTTCCACGAGAAACCTATTCCAAAAACTGATAAGGCTAGCGATACTTACGTTCTTCAAGAAACCGTCCAAGTTTCAGAAGTTGAAATATCCACTAAGGAAGAGGAGTATGTTCCTGGGAAACTTCCTGCAACGTTGCAACTTCATCCAAAACTTTCATCTTTAGAACACATTGTCACATCTGATGTGACACCTGCGATGAAAGAAGACGATTTGGTTCTCGAGGAGAAACCTGCAGAGAAACAGGCTACAACTACTGTGCTTACTCAAGATGCCATTTCTGTGTCTGAAATTCCAACATCTATCAAAGAGGGAGAATTTCTGCAGCCTAAATTGCCAATGTTTGAAGAAGCTGTTGGTAATCTTGTTCCCTATGAGACCCCCGTAACATCGATTGTGGCTTCTGAAATCAAGGAAGAGGAATTTATGCCTGGAACAATGCCATCCAGCCATGAAGCTGTTACAAGCTTAATTATCCAGGAGCATCTGTTTACTTCAGAAGTTGGAACTGCTTTTAAAGAGGAACTTTTTAAGACGGAAGTCACTGTAGAATCAAATGCAAAACAAATCGTTCCTGAAGCAACTGCGATGGAAGTTTCCGAAATGGTGGCCGACTACATGCCCGGCAAGGTTGTAAGTGATATACCCAAAGAGGAGACAGCACCGATGAATCTAGTTCCTCATGAGACTGTTTCCATTATGGAAGTGAAAGAAGGGGTGACGGAAGGGGAATTTTTGCCTGGTCAGTTACCAGAAATGCACAAAGCCAAAGTCGATATTCCACTGTTTGAAACGCCCGTGTCATCTGAGGTCACCACAGTGTTGAAGGAAGGCATATTGATTCCAGACGATCTTCCAGAAGAGCATCATGCTATTGGTGCACTTTCGACCACTAATGCTCTGGTCATTTCTGAAACGTCCGAAGAACACCATTCTGAAGTCCTTCCTGATGCAGTTGTTCCAAAATCATCCATTGCATCAAGTGCCGTTTCTGGTCAAATCGTGGCGGCCATTTTGGAGGTAAATACTGAAGATAAAGAGGACAGTTTTGACGATTTCAAGCCGACTGAATTCAACGCAGATTTTAACATAACTAGTATCGAGTCTGTCCTGGTTGAGGAAGTCAAGAGTGAATATAAAGAAGGCGAGTTTAAACCAGGCAAGATTCCTGAAGGATCTAATGCCCAATCGTTGCTATCAGAAAGTGAAGCCTTGCAAACTACGGAAGTTAATTATGGCGTATCCACATTGGAACTTGCCGAGGAAGATGTACGCAAGGAACGAGCGTTACCCAACATTTTACCCCATGAAGCTGTCTCCATTGTGGAAATTTCAACAGCCCAAAAAGAAGAAAAATTAGAGGAAGAAATCAGTCCAAACACGGCCGAGGCAAAGCCTTCGGTATCAACGCACGAACATTTGTCGGTTTCTGAAGTTTGCACCGATGACAAAGAAGATGACTTCACCAGTCCTTTGGCCCCAACTGGAATAAAAGCTTCTCCAATTCTGCCAACTGTTGAAGCATTGGAAGTGACTGATGTGCCCATTGCCACCAAAGAAGGGTTGTTCGTGTCTCCAAAACTGCCTCAATGTGTCGAAGTGGAGTCTGACATTGTTTCTAGTGAATCGTTGTCTGTGCTTCAAGTCACAATACAGGATTCTGAAGAGAATTTACACCCAGATAAAGTGCCACAGAGTTACAATGCCTTCGAACAACTTTTAAGTCAAGACCACATTATTGTTTCCGAAGTTGGAACTGCTCTCAAAGAAGGTGAATTTGTTCCTGGTAAATTGCCAGCACAATCGCAGGCAGTAACAACGATATCCGGTTATGAGGCACCTGAAGTTTCTGAAATCACGACTGGAGATGTGCCATCAGATTTTGTGAAAAAACCATTGCCGGCTACCGATTCTGCAGTTTCATCCATTCTTCCATTGTCTGCCCTAGCTGTTGCCGCAGTGCAAGCTGCCATCAAGGAAGCCGATTTGAAACCTGATGTATTGCCCTCACCAGTGCATGCTATAAGTGACATTTTATCCCAAATTCACCTCTCCATTACTGAGGTAGAGGCTACACAGCGTGAGACTGAGCTATCTCCCTTTGATCGAGCCCCAGGTCACCAAGGAGTCGTTGCTGTGCATTCTTCAGAAGCACTGCTTGTAACAGAAACTTCCACATCTGGAGAGACTGTTGAACTAGAAGAAGTTGAGAGCTTCCCCCGAACTGCTGAGTCCATTCTACTAGAACTAGAAAGTGTTTCTGTAATTGAGATAGCGGCTGAACACAGTGAAGGAGAATTTGTCCCTGTAAAACTTCCAGAAACATTGACTGCTGAAACCACTTTGATAAGTGAACACGGTTTATCCGTTACTGAAATTAACACTGTATCTCATGAGGATGAATTCGTTTTGCATCCTGATGTATCCAAACAAGCTAATCTTGTTATGCCCCATGAGCAAGCAGTCATTGTTTCAGAAGTTGAGTCAGAAATTGTACCTGATGACTTGTCGATTCCATTGTTGTCTGAACATCAAGCTTCTGTTACTATTTTGCCTACAAAAATAGTGTCTATTTCAGATGTGCTAGCCAGTGATTCTGTCGATGACTTCAAGCCAGGAATGTTGCCTGACCAGAAAACTGCGAAAATCACCATGCCTGGGCTGGAGTCTCTTGTCATTGAAGAAATCACAACTGGCAACAAGGAAGAAGAGCTCCTAGTGGATGTATTTCCTGATAAGCGCACAGCCGATTCGGCAATCATTCCTCAAGAATCTATAATCGTTTTGGAAACTGGAACCAGTGAGAAGGAAGATGTCTACCAGCCTGGTGTTTTACCTCAAACCTTTGAAGCAGAATCTTCTGTCCCAACTGAAGAAGCTATTTCTGTGTCCGAAACATTGACTCAAGACAAAGAAATGGAATTAATTGCCCCCGAGTTACCTACCGAAAGAAATGCAATGCCATCAATTGGTAATCAAGATCATATTGTTGTATTGGTCACTCAACCTGAATTCGATGTGGGAGAATATACAGCGGAGTTGCCCAGTTTGATGAAAGCAAGTGTCAATGTTGACCATCTGACCTCTGTTATGATAGAAGATGTGCAATCAGAATTGAAAGAAGAAGAAATGTCCAAATTTGCATTGCCTTCTGGTGTGTCAGCTGTCTCTAGTATACCTTCTGAAGAGGCAATTTCTGTTTCTGAAGTGACCACTCAAGACTCTTCAAGCGATTTTGTAGCAGGAGAAATTCCAGGTTCAAAGCAAGCCACTGTGTCGATGCCATTAGACGAATCTATTGTTGTGTCTATTGTTGACTCCAGCATCAAGGAAGGCGAATTTAAACCAGAGGAATTCCCCACTATGAAATCGTGGGCAACTTTTATTCCACTGGAAGCTCAGTTGCTTGTATCTGAAACTGTGCCAGAATCTAAGGAAGTCGACTTTGAGAAGCTGGAGATGCCATCTACAACCAAAGCAGAAGTTGCTCTTGCCCCTGACCAATCTATTCAGGTTTCAGAAATTCAAGCAGCTGATACTGTTGGAGAGTACATTCCTGGCGTCTTGCCAGATTCAAAGAGGGCAGGTTGGTCGGTTCCGACACAGGAAGTGGCTTTAGTTTCGGAAAACGAAGTACAGGAATGTGAAGACGAATTTAGCATTGACAAATTGCCCAAGACCCGAAAGGCACACTCCCTTTTACCATCGGAGGAGCACATTACTGTAGAGGAAATTAATTCTGAACAATTTGCTGAAGAATCTGCAATCAAATTGGCTCTTGATGAAACCAATGCTCACGTTGTTCTCGAAGTGGCCAAGGAGCTCAATGTACTAGAGGTCACTTCCCATTTGAAGGAGGGCGATTTAACTGACATGAAAGCCCCCGTGACCACAAACGCCAGGCCAGTCTTGTCCGAAGAAATGCCTTTGGTTGTTGATGAAACAACTGTTCAACAACAGACTGAGGAATTGCCAGAAGATAAATTGATTCAAGAAGACACTGCTCAGCCCACACTTACGTTTGAAGAGCAATTGACCATTCTGGAAGTGTTTCCTGAAGAAAAGGAAGACCAATTTGCTCCTGGAAAGGCTCCATTTATGGCTGAAGCCAAGTCTCAACTTTTCACCCATGAGCACATCATTGTGTCTGAAGTGGAGAGTGGCGAATTGCCAGATGATGTTGCAGCACTCAAGATGCCTAAAGAAGACAAGGCCCAAACTAAACTTGACATACAAAAGCATATTTTTACATCTGAGGTTGAAGCAGAACTTGTACCTAGTGATTTCGAGACGCAAAAACCCAAAGCTGAAGATCAGGCCAAGACGACTTTGTCATTGTCTGAGTCGATATCAGTATCGGAAATCAAACTTGCTGAAAAAGAATCCGAATTTGTTCCTAAGAAGCTTGCCCCTGAAGATTTGGCAACTACAGAAATGTCCTTCTTGGAACATCTGCAAGTAGAAGAAGTAGAAGCTGAGTCACTTCCAGGTGATTTTCAACAGATCAAGCTTCCGGCAACAATGCAAGCCAAAGCCAACTTTACTGTCAGTGAACACGTTTTGGTGGAAGAAGTGGAAACAGAAGATAAGGAAAATTACTTCAAGGAATTGGAACTGAAGCATGACCAAGCTAAAGCCACTATCCCAATGGAGGAACATTTGATTGTATCAGAAGTCGAGTCCTCATTGAACCCTGATGATCTTGCCACCCAGAAGTTGCCTGCTAGTTTTCAGGTCAAAGCGAGCATTCCGACTCAGGAATCCTTGATGATTTCTGAGGTGGAACTCGGTGACACTGAAGAAGATTTTACAACGTTTAAGCCAACTGAAGATCGGGCTAAATTGCGATTGTCAAAGGCCGAACATATCTACACTAGTGAGATAGAAGCGGAATTTACAACTGGTAAGTTTGAAAAAGTTTCCCTTCCAGGCACCATCGAGGCTCGTTCATCTCTGACTACAGTAGAGCATGTGCTCGTATCCGAAGTTGAAACTGGTGATGTGGAAAGGGAATTCTTGGAAAAGCTTGATATGGTTTTCGACAAAGCCAAACAGCGACTGCCATTATCCGAGCACATCATTATATCAGATGTTGAAACAACTTTAAGTGCCGAAGATATGTTAGCCCCGAAACTTCCTGCAGGATCAACCGTTTCTCAGTCCTTTACCACACAAGAAATCCCGGTAATCTCTGAAGTTTTTACTGATGACAAAGAATCGGAATACACTGTGGAAAAAGTGCGTGAAGATTGGGCAAAGGCAAGGTTATTAGCTGCTGAGCATCTAATTACAACTCAAACTGAAACGGAAAACTTTACTGAAGAATTGCCAAAAGAGAAACAGCCGATCACTAGCCAAATTGAAAGCATTCTAACTTTGGCTGAGCACATGACTGTCTCTGCTATTGAAACTGAGGACAAAGAGTCTGAATTCCTCGAAAAGCCCATCTTTGCTGGCGAAACTGCAAAAGCTACAGTTCCACTCGAAGAACATCTTGTTGTGTTTGATTCACAGGTTCTTTCTTTTACTGAAGATTTGGTGGCCCCCAAACTCCCCTTGACTACTTCCGCATCCCCATCCTTCACCATCCAAGAAACCATTGTGATTGATGAAGTTCTGACAGATGAAAAAGAATCTGATTTCACTGAAGTAAAAATGCTTTCTGATAAGGCCAAAACAAAGCTGCTACCTGTTGAACATATAGTGACCACCAGTGTTGAGACTGACGATTCTACTGAAGATTTTGAAAAATTAAGACTCCCAAGTTCCACTCAAGCCAGGACATCCTTGACTACCAAGGAACATGTAATTGTGCTAACTGTGGAATCTGAAGACAAAGAAGCCGAATTTCTGGAAAAGCCCATATTGAATTTAGAAAAAGCCAAGCAGAGGTTGCCAGTTGCTGAACACTTGGTTGTTTCGGAAACCGAGGCAACGTCTACGACTGATGAATTCATTCACAAAGAAAAGCCTGTAGGTTCTCACGCTTCTACTGATGTTTCCCTGTTGGAGTCATTGATCATTTCTGAAGTAGAAACTGAAGACAAGGAGGAAGAATACACTCCAGAAAAGGCGAAGGAAGATACAGCGAAGGCCAGACTGTCTGCTGCAGAGCATCTCGTAACGTCTTCAGTGGAAGCCACAACAGAGACAGAAGAATTTGTGAGGGAAAAATTGCCATTGAGCTCCCAGGTTTACCCAGTTATCTTAGAAAGTGAACATGTGTTTGTTTCTGAAGTGGAATCTGAACTGAAAGAAAGTGACTTTTTGGAGAAACCCATTGCCGAAGACAGAGCCAAGCCCCAGCTTTCAATCCAGGAACATCTGTTGGTTTCAGAAGTAGATGCAACATGCATTACTGGGGAGTTAGAAGAAAAGATTTTGCCCACTACAAATGTGGCCAAATCGGTGATGGCTTTTCAGGAATCCATTATTGTGTCTCACGTTGAGATGGGTGAAAAGGAAGATGAACACATCACACCCAAGCTACCACAAGACCATGCCAGACGAAGATTTTTGCCGGCTGAACACATAGTTACTTCAGCTGTCGAGCTGGCAGATGAACCTGGTGAATTCCAAATGCCCAAAGAGCCTGCCAAAGGATTGGCTCATGGCGATGTTGTTACCAGCGAACACGTGACCGTTTTTGATGTGGAGACCGTGGACCAAGAAAGCGAATTTCTGGAGAAGCCCACTTTCGTGGGTGAGAAGGCCAAATCGAAACTGCCCATTGTTGATCATATGGTTGTAATGGAAGTTGAAGCTATTGGAATGCCCGAAGAATTTGATGGCAAACGTGCGCCCATAGGTAGCCAGGCTTTAACTATTTTGTCTACTCAGGAGCACTTGACAGTTTCAGAAGTTGAAGTAGCACTGAAGGAAGGCGAAGAAAAAATTGAAAAACTGTTGGAAGATTTCGCCAAAGCCAGATTTACAACTGCGGAGCACTTAGTCACCGCCTCTGTCGAATCGTCTTCATTTGTAGGTGAGTTGGATGAACAAAAAATCCAGAGTTCTGTTCAGGCTAAGCCTGTGTTTACAACTAGTGAGCATGTTGTAGTGTCAGCCATAGAAAGTGAACTTAAAGAAACTGAATTCAGTGATAAACCATATGTCGAAAGACAAGCAATACCAAATATTCCCCTTTCCGAACCCATCATTGTTTGTGAAGTTGAATCTATTCCCACTACGGACGAGCTAGAAACAGAAGAATTACCTGCAGGTTCGCGTGTGAACACGACTATTTCAACTCAAGAATCGCTGATTGTATCAGAAGTTCAAGTTGACGATAAAGAAGGTGATGAGTTTAGTGTCACAATGATTGAAGAAATGGCCAAGACCAGACTTTTTGCGGCGGAACACATCACAACGTGTTTGGTGCAGACAACATCAGATGCCGAGGAACTTGTCATAGGTAAAACTCCTGAGAAAATGGCTGTTCCCACCATATCTGCTACAGAAGCTACAATAGTTTCGGAAATTCTACCAGAAATCCACCCTGGTGAATTTAAAGCAGGCCAGTTGCCATTCGCCGATACAGGAACATTGAAGTTGCCAATTTCGGAGCATCTCGTTGTTTCTGAAGTGAAAACTACTGACAGTTCGGAGGAGTTCGAGGAAAAGAAGCCCAAAAAGGACCAGGCGGAGCCTCTCTTTGCTCCAATCGATCATGTGGTTGTCGAAGAATGCACAGCTTCAGAAAAAGAGGGAGAACTTATTGAAGAAAGTCCTGGGGATAAAAAGGCCAAGACTGTATTTACATCTGCCGATCACATGTTTGTAACTGAAGTAGATACAAGCATTGAAGCTGAGGAATTCGAGAAACAGTTTAAGCCAACAACTAAACAAGCAGAAACAACATTTGCCGAACATACGGTTATTATCACCCAAGAAACCAAAGTTTCCGAAAAGGAGTCGGAGTTCACGACTGAGGCACCAAAAGAAGATAAGGCCAAGCCGTTTTGGTCGCCTGAGGAACATCTTTTTGTCACTGAAGTAGAAAGTACAACTTCTACAGAAGAACTTACGCCCGACACACATCCGAAGTCAACTAAAGCAGTGCCAACTGAAGATGTCCAGATGCCTTTAATAGTGTCCGAAATGTTAGCGGAAATGAAGGAAGAAGAGCATCTTGAAGAGGCGCCCAAAACCGACGTGGCTAAAACAATTTTATCATCACTTGACCACATTTTTACCTCCGAAGTTGACACCGCTGCTATTGCTGAGGAATTCGAGAAATTGTTTCGTCCAGTTACAAAGCAAGCAGAAACTACATTTTCAGAACATACAGTTATTATTACCCAAGAAACCAAAGTGTCTGAGAAGGAGTCAGAGTTCCTACCAGAAGCTCCCAAAGAAGATAAGGCCAAGCCATCCTGGTCCCCTGAAGAACATCTTGTTATCACTGAAGTGGAAAGTACAACTTCTACTGAAGAATTTACGCCTGACAAACATCCAAAGTCAACAAAAGCAGTTCCAATGGAGGATGTTCAGACACCTTTAATTGTGTCCGAAATGTTACCGGAAATGAAGGAAGAGGAGCGTTTTGAAGAAACTCCAAAAGTCGATGTGGCAAAGACTATATTAACATCAGTTGATCACATTTTCACTTCTGAAGTTGACACTGCTGTTGTTGCTGAGGAATTCGAGAAATTGTTTCATCCTACTACAAAACAAGCAGAAACTACATTTGCCGAACATACTGTCATTATTACCCAAGAAACCAAAGTGGCGGAAACGGAATCTGAATTCCAGCCAGAAGCACCAAAAGAAGATAAGGCCAAACCATTTTGGTCCCCTGAAGACCACCTTGTTATCACTGAAGTGGAAAGTACAACTTCTGCTGAAGAATTTACGCCTGACAAACATCCTAAGTCAACAAAAGCAGTGCCAATGGAGGATGTTCAGACACCTTTAGTTGTGTCCGAAATGTTAGCGGAAATGAAGGAAGAAGAGCATTTTGAGAAAGCTCCTAAAACTGATGTGGCCAAGACAATACTAACATCCGTTGATCACATCTTTGTCTCCGAAGTTGACACCGCCGCCATTGCCGAGGAATTTGAGAAGCTGTTCCGTCCAACCACAAAGCAAGCTGAGACTATCTTTACTGAGCATACTGTCCTTATTACCCAAGAAACGAAAGTGGCAGAAACGGAATCTGAATTCTTGCCAGAGGCACCAAAAGAAGATAAAGCAAAGCCGTTTTGGTCCCCCGAGGAACATCTTTTTGTAACTGAAGTGGAAAGTACGACTTCTACCGAAGAATTTACGCCTGGAAAACATCCAAAATCAACTAAGGCAGTGCCAATGGAAGATGTTCTAACACCTTTAATTGTGTCCGAAATGTTACCAGAAATGAAGGAAGAGGAGCATTTTGAAGAAGCTCCAAAAATGGATGTGGCCAAAACAATTTTAACCGCTGCAGATCACATTTTCGTTTCGGAAATTGATGCAGCGGCCATTGCTGAGGAATTTGAGAAATTGTTTCATCCAACCACAAAGCAAGCAGAGACTATCTTTACTGAGCATACTGTCATTATTACCCAAGAAACGAAAGTGGCTGAAACAGAATCTGAATTCGTGCCAGAAGCTACCAAAGAAGATAGGGCAAAACCGTTCTGGTCTCCCGAAGAACATCTTGTCATAACTGAAGTGGAAAGTACAACTTCTACCGAAGAATTTACGCCTGGAAAACATCCAAAGTCAACAAAAGCAGTACCAATGGAAGATGTTCTAACACCTTTAATTGTGTCCGAAATGTTACCGGAAATGAAGGAAGAAGAACATTTTGAAGAAGCTCCAAAAATGGATGTGGCCAAAACAATCTTAACCTCCGTTGATCACATCTTCGTTTCTGAAATTGACACATCTGCCGTTGCCGAAGAGTTCGAGAAATCGTTTCGTCCGAGTACGAAACAAGCGGAAACGACATTTGCAGAACATACGGTAATTGTTACCCAAGAAACTAAAGTTTCCGAGAAGGAGACTGAATTCGTGCAAGAAAAGCCCAAACAAGATACGGCGAAACCGTTTTGGTCCCCTGAAGAACATCTTTTCATCACCGAAGTGGAAAGTACAACATCTGCCGAAGAATTTACACTAGACAAACATCCGAAATCCACCAAGGCAGTGCCGACGGAGGATGTCCAAACACCTTTAGTTGTGTCTGAAATGTTAGCAGAAATGAAAGAAGAAGAGCATTTTGAAGAAGCTCCAAAAATGGATGTGGCTAAGACAATATTAACTGCTGTTGATCACATTTTTGTTTCTGAGGTTGACACCACTTCCATTGCTGAGGAATTTGAGAAATTGTTCCGTCCAACCACAAAGCTAGCGGAGACTACATTTACGGAGCATACGGTTATCATTACCCAGGAAACGAAAGTTTCTGAAAAAGAATCCGACTTCATGCCAGAAGCTCCAGTGGAAGATAAAGCGAAGCCGTTTTGGTCACCTGAAGAACATCTTGTTATTACTGAAATCGAAAGCACCACTTCTACCGAGGAGCTTCCTGTCGATAAACGTCCAAAATCAACTCAAGTGGTGCCAACAGAAGACGTCCAAACACCCTTAATTGTTTCCGAAATGTTATCTGAAATCAAGGAGGAGGAACGCATTGAGGAGAAACCCAAGACGGATGTTGCCAAGACAATTTTTACAGCCGCAGATCACATGTTTGTATCCGAAGTAGATACTAGTATTGAAGCTGAGGAATTCGAGAAATTATTTCGTCCGAGCACAAAGCAAGCGGAAACTACGTTTACGGAGCATACAGTTATTATCACTCAAGAGACCAAAGTGTCTGAAAAGGAGTCGGAGTTCGTGCCCGAAGCCCCAATAGAAGATAAAGCGAAGCCGTTTTTGACTCCAGAAGACCATCTTGTCATTACTGAAATTGAAAGTACCACTACCACAGAGGAGCTTCCCATTGACAAACGTCCGAAATCAACTCAGGTTGTGCCAACAGATGACGTCCAAATGCCTTTAATTGTTTCTGAAATGTTATCCGAAATTAAGGAGGAAGAACGCATTGAAGAGAAACCCAAGACGGATAGTGCCAGTGTAATTCTAATGCCCCAGGACCATATTTCTGTAATGGAGACTTCCATCCAAGATACACACGAAGAAGTCACCATAAAGCGCACGGTGGACTATAAAATTGAACCAACAGTTATTACCACGGAAACTGTCATTGTGGAAGAAGTGGAAACGTCCAGTAAAGAAGGAGAACTTCCAATGCCAAAGAAACCCAAGGAAGTTAAAGCCACTCAAGCACGGGATGTCCAGGAAGCCCTTATGGTGGAAGAAATTGAATCTGTCGAATTTCCTGATGCTTTTAAAGGTAAGAAACCTAAAGAATCGACAGCAGACACATCTTTTATTCTAAATAAATCACTTCACATTGGCGAAATCGAAACAGATGACAAAGAAAGTGAATTAAAAATTACGCGTAAAAAATCTCGAAAGGGCAAATCATCTTTGGAAGTTACTGAAAGCTCTGTTGTTGTTTTGGAAGATGCTCCTTTGGATACCACTGATGTGGTACTCCCCAAAATTCCCCTGAAATCAAAAGGGCGCTTAATAATCCTGCCCCAGAAGCCAGTTTTGGTGACAGAACCACTTGAATTTGAGGAATTTTGTCAGACTATTGAGGAAAATTATACAGAGAAACCAGAAAGAGTAGAATTAATATCTAATACTTGCGAAGAGCTAACTATTATCTCTCCAGAAAGGGGCGATCAGAAAATAGAGCATTTGGAGGATTTAATTGAGAAAAGACCTAAAATTAAAATTATTAATGAAGAAATAAAGGAAGATAAGTCAGTCAGTGAAGTTGAAGCAAGTGAAACTGTTTTTCTTGGTCCAAAAAAGCAGCATCCCGAAAAAGAACAGACAACAAGGGAAACTGAGATTTCACAAACTGTTATAGCTTGTGAAAAACCAGAAGGTGTTGACGAGGATAAAATTGATAGTAAATCTCTCAAAGAAAGTCAGGAGATAGTTTGTGAAATTGTAAGTAAGGCTAAACGACCCAAAAACAAAACTGATAAAAAACCCAAAGTTGATGAAATTGAATACTCTGAAACACTTACAATTTCAAAAAAGCCTGAAAAATATTTATCAGAGGAAACAGAAATTCCTGGTCTTGCCCCCGAGATGGTTTTCCAACCCGACAAAAGCACACCCGAGGCTGTTGAGGTGTCGGAAACTGCTACCGTTTTATTGAAACCAAAGTCTAAAATTTCCGAGAAAGATGCTACACTTCCAGAGATTAAAAGTGAAAGTTTGATCACAACTGATGTCACTCTTTCCAGTAAAAAGAAACCTAAAAGAAAGGAATCACAAGGCAAATCTGAGCTTATGTTAAAAACAGAAACTGTTAAGATCCATAAAACTCAACACGACATTTCATTTGTTGATGTTGAGGATATTATTAACTTTGCAATTGAAGAAGAGATTTGTGAAGAGTTTTACGAAATTAATGATTTACCCGAAATGATTAGGCCAGTTGTAGATGCAGATTCATTCAATTTTGTGGACAAAACTCCTCAATTTCAAGCTGAGTTTCAAAATAGTTTAGGCACTGGGCAAGAGTCAATGACCGATATCAATTTAGAATCAAGTCAGCCATTTGATAAATTAAGTATACAATACAGACCTGTGGAAAGCATCGATATTTCTGAAACAGCAACAGAATTCAGCCTCTCCACCCAAGCTACTGTTAACAAACAAGAATTCACTTATGGCTCAAGTGCTACTGAAAGAGTTTCAATCACTACACATTCAATGGAAGTACTTGATAGTGGTGTGGACGATTTTCCCCTGCCAGAAAGCTTGAAAAAATTGTTGAGCGACATTTCAAAACCAAAATCTATTTTTGGAAAAATATTCGGAGTTTCTGATACTTTTGGTGATAAAGGAGAACCACTCACAATTGAAGAAGTTGAAACATCGCCTGAGGATCATGCTCCGAAAGTTGAATATACCGTCAAATTTCCTATGGAAGATAAGGAAGAATTCCCCATAGTCCCGGCAATAATAGAGCCAAAACCTGATTTAGAAGAAAGCGAAAAACCAAAACCAAGAAAAGTAAGAAAGACAAAATCAGTGAAGAAACCTGAACTTGAAAACGATATTGTTTCTGAGCTGCCAGCTAGTGATATTAAGCCTGAAGAGAAAACTACAGATTTACCAAAAGATGACCTCTTTGAACTAGAACAAGAGCATGCAGAACTGCCTTCCAGTAAACAAAAAAAGACAAAGAAAGTTTTAAAAGCTATGGTCAAACCTGAGGAACTACCAACTGAAACCATCGTGGATAAGGAATTATCCATGGAGGATATCTCAGAAAAACCATTAGAGTTTATTGAGGAACTACTAACTGCACCAGAAACTAAGGAGCAACCAATAACTAAAGGAATAAAGAAAAAGAAACTTCCAAAGCAAATAGACAGTGATGAAACAATAGTTGTTCCCAAGGAATTGCCTACCGGCACTAAAATAAGTCAGGAATTGCCATTGGAGGATTCATTGGCTGCACCAGCAGCAGTTCCTGAGGAGCTCACAAGCTTACCTGAGGAGATAAAAACTGAAACATCCAAGAAAAAGAAAGTATCAAAGAAAATAAAACCATTAGAAACCAAATTACCTGAAGAGAAGGATTTAAGTGTACCAATAACAGAACTTGAGGAATTGCCTGCTGTGGTACAGTCAGAAGTTGTAAAACCAAAGGAAATGGCGTCAACAAAAGAGGCATATCCTGAGGAATCTACATACATTCTTGAGGATGTGCCCATGGATGTCCAGCAAGATGAAACGTTGCCTTTGGAACTGAAAGTTGAAGAGACATTAGAACATTTACTAGCGCCAGATGAGATAGAATTGCCAAACCGTAAGCTAAAGAAAGTCAAAAAAGAAACTGTTCCAGGTGTATTACCTTTGGAAAGTATGCCAGATAATGAGCTATTCAGGCCTGAAGAAATAATTGAGAAACCTGAAGAACTGCCACCTGCTCCAGATGATCTGGAGGTAGTAACAAAATCTAAGCCAAAGAAAAAGAAAATACCAAAAAAGACTGAAATTGAAGAAGCCATCTCAATTTCTAAGGAGTTTCCTGCTGAGATTCTAAGCGAAAAAGGAATTCCATTGGAGAATACGATACAAACCAAAGAAGATAAACCTGAAGGTCAAGTTTCTTCGCCTGTAAATCAGGATGTACTGGTACCCAAACTTAAGTCACCAAACAAAATTGAAGATACAGTCCACATTTCTGAGGAACTACCAACTGAGGAGCAGCACGTGAAAGAATTACCTTTGAAGGACATTTCTGATACAGCAGATGAGAATATTGTTGAAACTTTCATTGCACCAGAAACTGCAGAAGAAATAAAATCTGAAAAGCCAAAGAAAAAGAAACATCAAAGAAAGATGGATAAAATTGCACTTCCTGAGGATAAACTCACAGAGAGTGAGCAAGGAGAGGATTTTCCGTTGGAACAAACTGATAGAGCAGAAACGCAAAAGCCTGAAGAAGATTTAAATATTTCTGAGGAGATAACGGAATCTAGAAAGCCAAAGAAAAAGAAAATTCCAAGAAAATCCGATACTGGAAAACCAATGCCAATTTCTGAGGACTTGCCAACTGATTCTAACCTGAAAAAAGGATCAATTTTGGATGACGAATCAGCCAAATTACCAGAAAAACCTGAAGAGTTCCCTGCAATTTCAGTGGAGTTGAAAGTACCAACATTGGACAAACCAAAAGAAGATACTGACAAGGCAATCCCATTTTCTGGGGAATTACCAACTGATAGCAAGATTGAAAGAGGCTTACTTTTGGATGAAGCCGTTGCTAAAATTGATGAAAAGCCTGAAGAACAGGTTGCCGCCCCTGGAAATCTGGAACTGCCAAAAGTGGACAAGCCAAAGAAAAGAAAAATGCACAGGAAAGATGATACTCAAATGCCAATCACAATTTCTGAGGAAATTTCATCTGATAATAAATTGGAAAAAGTCTCACCTGTGGATGTAGTTTTTACCAAAGTGGAAGAAAAGCCTGAAGAGCAGGCTGCTGTTCCTGAAGATCTGGAGATAACAAAAGTGAACAAGCCTAAGAAAAAGAAAAGGCCTAAAAAAGAAGATCAAATACCATTTCCAGTTTCTAAGGAATTACCAACTGATAATAAGTTAGAAAAAGTTTTACCTTTGGAGGACATTTCTACTATAATGGAGGGAAAACCAGAAAAACAGATTTCGGAAGTGGATAAGCCAATGAAAAAGAAACCGCCTAAAAAGGAAGATGTTCCCATTGCAATTTCTGATGAGTTACCAACGGATAGAATCCTGGAAAAGGACCTACCTTTGGATGACATTTCTACTGAAATGGCAGAAAAGCCCGAAGAGCAGCCTGTCGTTCAAGAAGCTCTGGAAATTCCAGAGGTGGTCAAGCCAAAGAAGGTGAAAACTAAAAAAGATGATGTTACATTATCTGTCTTGGTTGCTGAGGAGTTACCAACTGGTAGTAAAATGGACGTGGACTTACCTGTTAAAGATACTCCTACTGAAATTGAAGTAAAGCCTGAAGAGCAGGCTACTGGTCTAGAAGATCTGGAAAAACCGAAAGTGGACAAGCCAAAGAAAAAGAAGATGCCTAAAAAAAGTGTTGAGGAAATGCCAGTGTTAATTTCTGAGGAATTGCAGACTGATAGTAAGTTGGAAGAAATCTTACCTTCAGATGATGTTTCTGCTAAAATGGAGGAGAAGCCTGAAGAACAAGCTGCTGCTGCTCCAGAAAAGAAAGAAATTCCGAAAGTGGAAAAACCCGAGAAAAAGAAAATACCTGAAAAAGGTGATGATCAAATGCCAATTCCAATTTCTGCAAAAATGGAGGAAAAGCCTAAAAAGCAGGAGGTAGTTTCTACAGAAAAGGAGATTCTAAAAGTGGATTTACCAATAGATAATAAATTGGAAAAAGCCAAACCTTCGAATGATATTTCTACTAAGATGGAGGAAATTCCTGATGAACATGTTGCTATTTTAGAGGATCAGATAATTCCAAAAGTGGAAGAAACAGAGAAAAAGAAAATACCTGAAAACCAAGATGATCAAAAACCAATCCCGATTTCTGTGGAATTACCATCTGATAGTCAATTGGAACAAGTCTTACCTTTGGATAACACTTCTACTAAAATGGAGGAAAAGCCAGAAGAACATGCTGCTGTTTTGGAAGTTCAAGAAATGCAAAAACCTGAAAAGCCTAAGAAAAAGAAAAGGACAAAAATATTGGAAACTGAAAAACCAGTCCCAGTTCATGTGGACTTACCAACTGACAATAAATTGGGGCAAGACTTACCTTTAGATGGAACTTCCATGAAAGTGGAGGAAAAGCCTGATGAGCTGCCAGCCGTATCAGAAATTACACAATTACCTATATCTGAAATGAAGAAGCAGGAAATTCCAAGTGAGGAAAAGTTTGCCACTGGTTCGCCAGAGGCAAGTTCTGCAATGCCCGAAGCTAAATTTAAACCTACAATCGAAGATAAATTACCGGAGAAGACTAGTACTTCAGAGGTACAACCTGTTGATACAGAACATAAAGATATTCCTGCAGAAGCATCAACAATATCCTCACCAAAGTCGCTGACAGATGCAATTCTTGAGCAACCAGATCTATCTGAGTTTGTTAAAGCACCTGAAGAGGCTCCTCAGCCTTTAATCGTTGATAAAGTCAGTAAACCACTGGATCAAAGCTTAGACGAACAAGTTGGAGAGGGGAAAGTGAAAGATTTGCCTAGGAAGTCTGAGGAAATACCGGATAAGCCAAAATCCAAAAAGAAAAAAAGAAAAGGGATTCAAGAAATCTCTGATGATAAGGAACTGCCATTGCAAATTCAAATAGAAGATGAGCGGCCAAGAGTAGAAAAGCCACTTGTACCTGAAGAGACTTCACAGGAAACGGTTGCAAAATCTAAACCGGAGGGTATTCCCACTACTGATAAACCATTGGATAAAGATCAGGACACACAAGGTTATAGAAATTTAAATGTTATGTGGAATAAAACGTGCATCGTTCCTGCTGATAATGACTACTACTATTACTACATCTTGGAAAGCTACTGTCACTATATGACAATAACCTGACTCTTGAATAACCCAACTGAAATATAATATTTCTTCTCATTCTGGGTCAAAAGTACCACTTGTTTAAAAAAAACTAAATAAGAACTAAAAACATGTACACTTCTAATAAAAATAATAATTAAAATATTTAAATAAAAGCTACATTCACACACAAACTAAAATAACTACCTAATAAATAATAATTGCTTTTAAAATAATTAATGCTTAAATGGTGTCATAATTGCTTTTCAGCTGCAAGAAATCGTCTAACAGACGTACTTGCACAGTGCAATTAATAAAAACTTACATATAATTATTTATGCTATCTTTTGTTAAACTAATTAATCAATTTTTAATTTTCTTAAGTAGTTATTAAAATAGGGGTTCACTATTGCATTCGTTACTGTAGTTTAGCATTTTAATCTTATGTGTTTAGAATACATGTTAGAATACATATCTGAAATTTTTGATTCACATTCTAATCGGTATTTGTTTTAATTTCTTATTTGCTGTCGCAGTTCAAGCACCGATATTGCAAGAGGAAGCTACTGTAGAGAGTGGTAAGTCGTTCGGATGAGTCTGTACTGATAATTCTAACAATTCATTTTCCATACAGAATGTCCTAACAGCACATGCTATACCATATAAAATTTAAAAAGTGCAATTAACAAAAGATCAGTTGCACCAATACGGTTAAATCATTACTAATTCATCTTCATGTATTTAATATGGCACACATATACACTGTTTAACTGATTTCCAATCGTAGTTCCCAAGTTGGACACTGCAGAAATTACAACAGTTACAGAGGAGAAACCTGTCGAAGAAGAAGACGTTGAAGTGCCAATCACGCTAAAGAAGAAGAAAGTTAAGAAAGCTCCTGTAGAAGAAGTTCAAGAAATTATTGAAATACAGAAGATTAAGCCCCAGAAAGTGGAAGAAGTTATTGAAGAAACTACAATTACTCTTAAAAAAGAGTCACTGGTGCCCAAGGAAGAAGAAACACCCGAAGACGTCACCATTACTGTAAAGAAAGTAGAGGCTCCTGAAAAACCAGAGGAAGAAATTACAGAAGATGTCGAAACGGTTATCAGTTTAAAACCCAAGAAAAAGAAAACGAAAAAACCCAAGTCAGAGGAGTTTGTTGAGGAAATTGTCACCATTAAAAAGGAATTTCAGGAGATTACGGATGTGGAGAAGTTAATTCCTCAGCAGGCCGAGGAAGTTGTCCAGGAAACGACTGTTACGTTGAAAAAAGTGGAAGAAGTACCTGAAAAAGTTGAGGAAACGCCTGAAGAAACTAAAGTCACGCTGAAGAAAGCACCAGTTCCAGAAACACCTAAGGAAATTCCAGTCGAGGACGTTGAACTGGCAGTCACTGTCAAACCCAAGAAGAAAGTCAAGAAACCCAAGCCGGAAGAGGTTCAAGAAAGCGTCACCATTGAGAAGAAGGTTTTGAAAATTTCGGAAATCGAACAGCCAACATCTCAAAAGGCTGAAGAAATTATTGAAGAAACTACTGTTACCATAATAAAAGTGGAGGAGAAACCTCAGCAACCAGAAGAAGAAACACCCGAGGAGGTTAAAGTGACGCTCAAGAAACAAGAGGCTCCAGAGATTATTGAAGACAAAGTTCCAGAGGATGTTGATTTGGCAGTCTCTTTAAAACCCAAGAAAAAGAAAGTAAAGAAGATCAAGCCAGAAGTGGCAGAAGAGATTATTGAAGAATCTACCATCACTTTAAAGAAAGTGGAAAAAGCCCCTGAAAAACCCTTGGAAGCAACTGAGGAAATTAAATTAACTTTAAAGAAAGATGAAGCTCCAGAAGTAGTTGAGGAAGCTCCAGTGGAATTGGCTGTAACTCTAAAACCAAAGATCAAAAAAGCAAAGAAACCAAAATCAGAGAAAGCTGTTGAAGAAAGTTTAACAATTGAGCAAAAATTTCTGGAAGTTACTGATATTGAAAAGTTAAAACCTCAATATGCTGATGAAGTCATCGAAGAAACTGCAGTAACTATCAAAAAAGTGGAAACCCCGGAGAAAGTTGAAGAAGAAGCTCCTGAGGATGTTCAGTTTACATTCAAAAAGGCTCCTGAAATTCCTGAAGAAAAACCAACCGAAGCAGTGGAAACAATTGAGACAGAAGTTACTTTGAAGCCAAAGAAAAAGAAGGTTAAGAAGCCAAAACCAGAAAAAATTGAAGAAAAGGTTCTCATTACTGAAATGAAACTTCCAGAGGTTTCTGAAGTGGAAAAACTTACGCCTAAAATTGAAGAAATAACAGAAGAAACTACCATTACCTTGAAGAAAGAAGTGCCAGAAAAAGTCGAAGAAGTTCCCGAAGATGTTCAATTCACGTTCAAAAAGGCTCCTGAAATTCCTGAAGAAAAACCAGCTGAAGCGGTTGAAACAATTGAGACAGAAGTTACTTTGAAACCAAAGAAAAAGAAGGTTAAGAAGCCAAAACCAGAAGAAATTGAAGAAAAGGTTCTTATTGCTGAAATGAAACTTCCAGAGGTTTCTGAAGTTGAAAAATTTACTCCGAAAATTGAAGAAATAACAGAAGAAACTACCATTACCTTGAAGAAAGAAGTGCCAGAAAAAGTCGAAGAAGTTCCTGAAGATGTTCAATTCACATTCAAGAAAGCGCCTGAAATTCCTGAAGAGAAGCCAACAGAAGTTGTTGAGGCAGTAGAGACAGAAGTTACTTTGAAGCCAAAGAAAAAGAAGGTTAAGAAGCCAAAGCCAGAAGAAATTGAAGAAAAGATTCTGTTGACCGAAATGAAAGTTCCAGAGGTAACTGAAGTGGAAAAGCTTATTCCAAAAATTGAAGAAATAACTGAAGAGACAACTATTACTTTAAAGAAGGAAGCGCCAGAAAAAGTCGAAGAAGTTCCTGAAGATGTTCAATTCACATTCAAGAAAGCGCCTGAAATTCCTGAAGAGAAGC
>JAQIXP010000172.1:0-33113 GCA_034700285.1 Proteroiulus fuscus | reverse complement strand
CAATAGAAGGCGCTACTATGCTTTAATAAACATGGCGTCTATTAAGGCTTTGCATTGCCAACCAAATCCAGGTATTCCGATCATTTTATTTATTGATAGATATTATCAAATGCAATCGCAATTTCCATTTTAATCATAATTTTTCACGCTCTTTTTATTAAAACCAACTTGTTTCAAAGTGAGACTGTCCCTTTAACTAACGCATACTATTTTAAGCCTTATAATATATTGAATTGCAGTGTATAAATGCATTCTGAAATGCATTTAAGAATGCATGTAGATTGGGCCACTGCATGAGTCATTTGTAAAAGAATGTATTTTTCAATGTAAGTTGTAATACATTTGTAAATATATTTCTTTATGTTGATTAGAACGTTGCAAATATATATTTTCGCGTAAGTTCAGAGCAAGCCGAATGTGTTTTAAAATTCATTGTGATATGTATTTCGAAATGCATTAAAAATGTATTTTTTATGCACTTATGAATTAAAAACCTACAGGTATTTTAAAAAGTACCAGTATCTATTTTAAAAACATTATAAAATACATCTGATACACATTTCTGGTATTTGAAATTCATTTTAAAATGTATTTCTAATGCATTACTTTTTGACGTGGGGAGGGCAAGAAAACTGGAATACCTAAATTTTTCTGATGAAAAGCAGCAAATTTTCCAGTTGTTTTTTTAGATGTTGAAACTGCAGTTTTTTGGCAATTATTGTTTTATAAAACATAAAATTTTTTACAGTTTCAACACCAAAAACACTGCAAAAATTCTGCAATTAAAACTAATTTTTCTGCAGTTTTGTTTCATGATACATAGGATTTTCTACATTTTTAACATCATAAATTCTGCAGAGCATTTATTTTTCTTGCCAGGTTACGACTTATAATACGAAAAATGCACTGATTAACCATGCACTGGTATCACAAAATCACAAAGGAATAAATAAATGAATCTGATTTACGTAATTGTTCAAGCTGATAGGAGTGTATGTAACAGATAAAAAACATAATCAAAATCATTTTTAAAATAGAAATTACATGTGTTTTTTAAGATATAAGAATATTAAAGTATAACATCAATGTAAACAAAACCCTTATAATTAATTTAATTTAAGTAAGTAGACTAATATTATTGTCAATGAGGTATAAATATAGGTCTCAATAGGGTCTAAGTAATTTTGAAATTTTAATGATTTCAATTCATATATATTTGGGCAAATTGTGTCAGCTGATGAGCTATACTTCCTGGAAATGTATTATACAACAATGTGCAAGCAAACAATATATTTATTATAAAATAGTATAGCAGAATTGCCACACTTCAGGGAAAACCTGGAAAAGGCAGGGAGTATTAAAATATTGGAAAAATTCAGGGAAAAGGCAGGGAATTCGAAGCTAGCAAAGATAATTCATTTAAATCTGAAGAAATTAAAAAAGAAATTAACATACTTAAAATTTTTCTTAAGGAATGATTAATTTACAACAATATTATGAAGGTAAAATAATATATACTGATCAGAATTGCCACACTTCTGGGAAACCCTGAAAATCCTGGAAAAGTCAGGGAGTATTAAAATATTGGAAAAATTCAGTGAAAAGTCAGGGAATTTGAAGTTAGCAAAAGAAAAGTTATGGAATTTGAAGTTGGCAAAGAAAAAGTCAGGGAATTTGAAGCTAGCAAAAGAAAATTCATTGAAATCTGAAGAAATTGAAAAATAAATTAACATACTTGAAATTTTTCTTAAGGAATGATTCATTTACACCAATTTATTTAGAAAGGTGATGCTTAGTAGGAACAGTGCTAATTAATAAATTCATAATACTCGTATAAATGTGCCTTAATTAATATTACTTTGCTAGTTGAATTGACTTATTTTATGCTAAGGTCAGGTAAAATGTTGTAAGAAGGTCAGGGAAATCCTGAAATACTCATGAAAAAGACATGGGCTTACCATTTTTTGTAGTTTCCTCAGCTATAGTTTTAAAAATCTGATCAAAATTAGTAGCCCGAGTAAAATGGCATCCAAAAAATATGAAAAAAATTAATGCAGAACATAAAATTACTCCATGATGGAAAATTCGCTTCATTGTTATGGTAAATGTCCCAAATAATGAAAAGCACTTTACACCGAGTGCTGAACCCGGGATTAGATAATGAATTTACTAATAAACTGTCAAGTGTACAATATCACTAACCAAACTAAAAATATAAATTTAAAAGGCAGCATATTTCTCTCACCTTTTTATCACCATGTGCCCCGATATCTCCAACTTGATAATAGTTTCAAGATCAATGTGAAATATTGCAAAATGTTTTGGCTTGATAATAATATTGCGAACTGATTTTTGTCGATGGTCAATAATTCCCTAACCAACGGCACAACTGTTTTAATATTAATTTAGGAAGAATATTCATCTATAATATTGCAATATATTTTGTATGATACAATGTCCAGTGATTCATGATTGTCAATGTTCTGCTTTTGTATGGAAAATATACAGGGTGAGTCTAAAATCAGAGAGTTAGCCTGAAACGCATATTTTAGTTTGAAGTGTAGAATTGCATTGAATTAATCCACTAAAAATGATCACTTAAATGCAATCATATTTAAATTCGAGCATAACTGGCAAACATCATTTTTTTATAATTGAAGTTTTAAATAAATGCACATAATTAGTGTTAATTCACTTCTATAAATGACATTCAATTTGACAAATTGGGGGCTATCCATATATTGTAAGGAAAATAATTCTTGATGATTTACAACAAAAATAAGATAAAAATTCCAACATTCTTGTAACACTTTGTGAACAAAAATTGGCTACCTCCCCCCCCCCCCTAACCCATGCTCCCTCAAACCAACTCATCTATACTGTCTAAATCTCCAGAAACAAAATGCAAATATTTTAGCGTAAATCCTTGCCAGGAGTTATGTATTTAGTTGTATTCAATGTATAAATTACAATAAATTTGTAATTGTATTTAGTTCAAAAAATCTTCAAGCATTCCCAAGAAGTGCATAAATAAAAATCGCTTTTTGTAAACATACGAGTATGGTAGTTAATGAAAAATTCTAACTATTAAATTACAATTCAAGGGTTTTGTAATTTATGGATAACCCCTAATTAACTTTAGTTTTAAAATCAGAACTATATTACTGGTCGTTAAACTTTGATGACTTTTTAATAATTAATCCTAAACTAGATGTCTTTAACTCACCCTGTACGTTATTAATAAAAGCTTACTCTATTAAATATTATTTTAATTTTCTTAAATTGTGGTTTGACGCTTGAAGCAATTGTAATTTCATGCACCTCTTGCCGACAAAAAAACTTAATTTTTAATTACATTTAATAGCAGGCTTAATAGTTTTTTTTAAAAAAAGGATTCTGATTAAAACTAGTTAAAATAATCAGAAAGGATTAATAAAAATAATGCTGATTAAATGAACATGGTTATTCGCGACACTCTTCCGTGTGCCAATTTTTACATAAACTTTTTTCCTAAAATTAATTAAATAAATCTGGACATAAAAAAACGAAAGTGGTTGATTGGGCTAATAAAAAGTTAATCAAAATGTAATCAGTAAGCATAACTAGTTTTTAAGCAATTTAGATAAACAAATCCTTTCCTGGAAGACATTTTAAGAAAAAAAAACATTTAAAACAAGGAAACTGTCCATATTTTTTTAATATTAACTAATTTTAAAAAATGTTAATATTATAATAAGGTGGCCTTTCGATTGAAATTGAAATATGATTAATTTAAAATAAAAATTGAAATTCATTTTTCATAACAATTTAAATAATTTGGAAAGCTTTTCATAAAAATCTAAAGAATTTGGGTAGTTTTTCATAAAAATCTAAAGAAAATCTTAACTCTTTACCTCCTAAAAAGGGGCGTCACTTAAATTCCTGACAATTTTTAAGGTGAGTTTTAAAACCAACAGATAAAAAAATTAACTTGACCAAAACTGCAAAATATGCTCGTAGAAATAATCTAATTACAAGTTTTTGGTTTCTAATACCCATATTATTAACTGCTTGTCAAAACTGAACATAATAAATTATTTGGTCAAAAATGAAACCCTTCAAGACATTTTTCTCAATTTAGTTCCTTGTATACAGGGTGTTTCATAATAACCGCTCCAACATGGACAATTTCAGAGGAGTTATAGGGTTCCTGGAATGAACTAGGTGTCAGTAAACCAAAGGGGGCCACCACATGATGATGACACAAGTGTACTGACACATAGTTCATTTCGGGAGCCTAGCTTAAATGGCTCCGAAATTGTCCAAGGTGGAGCATTTTGAATGAAACACCCTGTATATAGGTTTTTTTTGGTAATTTCATTTGCACCTTTTTCAACACCCATTTTTTGATAATATATTATGCAGTAAGGAAAAATAGAGTACACATACTTGATGACAAATTTCCATAACCTACATTATTTCTGTTACCATATACATATTTTGATATAAATTATAAAAAGGCAATCCAAATTAAGCTTCTCATACATTAAGTAACTAAAACACACTGGGCCTAGTTTTGCAGTATTCATAATTTTCATATTATCCAGTCCTGTGTATGAAAATAGAGCATATGCAATATTAAAAAAATTAACATTTTTAATTCGATAAATGGCACAGAAAAAAAATTTCTCCAGAATTTGATAGAATTTTAAATAGAAATCATGGGGTGAAAATTAACCCGTATCCATCACATTTTAATTACACGTCTATTAAAAACAATCTGCAAACTTTTAAAATTGTGCTTATAGCTTAAAATTACACACCCAAAAAAATGAAATTCAATTACGAATTAAACTTTGATTAATAAAATTAAATCTTTTAAAATGTGTGGCAATGATAGAGGCCCTAACAGAAATTAATTATTTGTATTTCTGCATAAATTCACCTATCATCAATCGCAAATTTCACCATTGAAAGAAAACTAAGTATAATTTAGAAATGCTTAAAGGGAAAGTCCCACTTCGAAAGAATTGAATTGTAGGAAAAAAGAGCATACAAAATTATAAAATTCATGGAAATTGCAATTTGTTTTGAGCCAGCCTATCAATCATTAAATAAAATGTTCTAAATACATGGATTTGGTTGAAAATATAAAGCTAAATATGCCCCATTTTACTGACAGTACGTAGCGCCCTCTACTGGACAAAAAACATCAGCTCTCATGAAACAGGTAAACATGCATGTTTTAGAGGGCGCCACCAACTTTCAGTGTCTGCTGAAATCTATGGAAAAATGGATCCTAACATGTATTTGGCAAGTCATAATTTATTCAATATGGAAACTCAGCTGCAATTATTATTGGTAGTCATTCATATCTAATAAGTATGTACAATTTAAATATCACTTGTTGCAAAGATGGACTTTCCCTTTAAATAAAAATCCCAAATGAAATAAATAGCACGATTTATTACCTTCTGAAATTGCGCCAATAGTTCATTAATTGTAATTTAAAGAAGTGATGACAATATTTATAGCCCATGGAAAGTAGCCATTGCTTATGCCCTTATCTGGAGAGCCATAGCTGACGTCATAAAAGTGCCCCTGTAACATGCATTACATGTATACAAAATGATTAGATAGCATCACATGGTGACAATTTCTACAATGATCCATTGGCTTATAATTTCAAAACTTATTTTAATTACAATTAATGAATTATTAGCAAAATTTTCATAATTCTACTTATAATATAAAAGATGGCTACTGAAAAAAGACATGGGTCAAAATTAACTAATCAACATATGGATTACCAAATTTGGACACTTTTGAATTTACTATTGAATTTTTTTCTCCACCCAATTATTGAATCACAAAATTACCAATATTGCTTTTATTCTTTGAAATTGGATCATGTGGGCTTCACCCATTAACTAATGGTTAAACATTTACCAAAATATAAAAAATAGGTTTGATATGCCCTAATTTTCTTTTAATAAATTCGATTTGAAAATATGAGCACGTAATAGTCATGCCCTCCTTTAGGCAGTTTTTAAATGGCCTGTAATTTAAGAGATTTGCTACTCCCCTAAAATTTCCTTTGAAAACATTTACTTCATCTTGAAAATATAAAAATCTTCAATTTATATTCGGATAATATATTTTTATCAAAATAGGATAACAAAATGTTCACGGTTTGTTAGTGCTTATGTTACACGCACACCTGAAAGGTGTGAAATAAGTCAAAACTAATAATCTAGTCCAATGTCCTAGGTTGTCTTACTGACCATACATAAAAACTGTCATAAAAATTTGCCTAATGGATTTTTCAAAGGCGTTTATGCATTCAAGTATGTTATTATAAATATAAATTTATGAAGCATATCTGAATTTGATACGAGAAAGTTTTTATAAGAGTGAAATTAAAATGCAATAAAACTGTAACTTTATATAGAAACATGGCCTGAAGATTGAGGCTGACTTTTACATATTCAGCATTTGAATAGTACTCAAATTTGGGGAAATTTTGGCAATTTTTTTTTAAGTATAGACCTAATGAACTTTCTCAATGAGTGCAGGAATCAATTTTCTATATGCAAATTTATAATACTTGGAAATTATTTTTTTTTATTAATTACTTATTAGAGAGTTTGCAAATTTTCGTTAAGTGTAAATTAATTTAAGAAATCTTCCTTTGATGATGTCATTTCCTGTCCCTTTTTCATATATTCACGAAAAGACAGATTGCATGCAACTTTTCTATGCAATGGTTCATAGTAATTGTTACATTTCAGTAAAATTAAAGTCTATACATTATAAAAAAATTTTTTGGGACTTTGGGTCAGTAATCAGGATAGCACTAATACCACTGCAGCTAATGAGTTATGGCAACAATGCTGCCAGATAACATGCTGAGGTTCAATATTTCAGTTTCCATAATTATTTTAATTTTTTATTACTTACTCTGTGTTTCAATTAATTTATTGATTCTATACAATACTCTCCTTTCCAAAAATACTCCAATAATGCACCATTTCACAACAAAAAAACAAGTTTTGGCCATTTTAATTTGAGACAAACTGTAATTTAAAGTTGTTCATCATAGATGGCGCCTAAAGTCTATGGCAAATAACATGGGCCGCCATTTTAGTATGGGCCAGAAGGTAGCTGAAAGCTATTTATCATAGATGGCGCTTTACTTTTGAAAGGGGAATATTGCAAATTCAAAATGGTTTAGCCCTTTCGAAATTTAGGGTACTTTATGATCCAACTTCCAAAGGAAAACCCATTTGACGTCTCATTTTCACCAAAACTAGCAATTCTGTGTGGTCACTTGAGTTCTTTATCAGCAAGTAGGATCGTGAAATACTGAAATAAAATCCCTAAATTTACATGTCAGTTGACCTTTAAGAACAATTGGGGGGGGGGGGCATTTTGCATTTTAAATTGGGAAATGCAAAATCCTTTCCTAAAAATATTATTTTTCCCACACCTTCAGAGAGATTTAAATATTTCAACAATTTCAAGTAGCAAATAATAATAATAATTCAATCAGATAGTATATCTCAATTTAGCATCGAATTTACACCAAGTATGCAAATACCGGTACACAATTGTTTTCTCTTAAATGGCATAGTTCCACATAGGAAAATGGGAGCATTACAGGTCATGACCCAGACCCATTGGCTTGGTTAAAATTTTCAAAATGTTCTTTTGAGTTAATTGCATGCCAGATGTTATTATTGCAAACCTAATTAACCTCACAGTACAGCACCACAAGTGGAGAGACAAGATTTTTGCAAAAATGCACACATTATCTTTAATGAAATCTGAACACCCAAACAATAATAAGTTATCTGCAATAGAAGGCTGCCCTTGATTAATTTTCTTCTGGTACTGTTGCATAACAAAGATAAGAGAAATTTTAAGTTCATTGCAAAAGATAACACATTGTAAGCCCATTTAGCAATTTTGCTATTTCAAGGTACATATATCCTTTAGTATTTTGTATTTTCTTTTCAAATTTTTCACCCTGGTATTTTAATATTCATATTTCTTTTTTGATATATTTCAAAATTTCTCCCTGGAATATTAAAGTAAATTCCCTACAGATAGTTTTTCATAAATTTGATTTCCCAACATCTAATAACCCTGAAGCCATTTTAGCTAGAAATGCTTATATTTTTTTGTAAAGCAGGGCTGAAGCTGTCAGCCTTTACTGTCATCAGTTTCTTTAGTTTAGAACTTTAGACTTTCTACTTGGTACCAAAATTCAGACAGAATAAATAAGTTTCATTAAAAACAAAATGCCCTTCAAAAAGAGGAAAAAAATCGCATCTGAGTTGAACATTTGATGCCATATCATACATATGGTATAAGTAAGTATATATCTATCTCTATGTGCCATATTGAACCCCAAGCAATTGGCATGTCAGGAAATGGCTAATGCCTGACAGTTGATCTGCTCATGGCTAATGGCTTGACACCTGCCAAATCTTCTAATGTTCTAATATCTATAAGTTCCTTAAAAATCCTGATTTTTAGAAGAAGAAATAGTGTCATTAACATTACTAATGCAGTGCTTAAGAGACAAGGTAGTACAATTTTTTGTTTTTGTATTAATTGCAAGGTGACTATGTATTCAGGATTATGGTTAATCCTTTTGTTGATTTAATTCAATTCAACTCAGGACCCTACGATCCAAGGGCAGATACAGGGGGGGGGGAGGCAATGTGGGCAATGCCTCCCCATCCTTAGCCAACAAATTTTGCTGTCCAGTATTGGCAGAGAAAATGGCCGTCTCCCTTCTTAATATGCGATTTCCTTCCCCCTTCCCTTTCCCCTTAGCAAAATCCTGTATCCGCCCCTGCTATGATCAGCATATCATGATGCCATTTGGTAGGGGTGTTATCCCACTATCAGGAGAAGATTCCCACATCAGTAGTGACTTAAACGTTATTGTTAAATTAAATTCCTAACAATTTTGAACTGTCTTTAGAAAGATTATCCAATTGTCTAATAGAATTTAAGTAAAAAGGAGCAATAATTAATTAAGCACCTGTTCTAGCACGAATTTCCTTCAGAGGATTAGTGAACGTGCCTACCTCTAGAGTTAGTATTAGACTTTAAGATATTATTAGAAACTAAATTCAAATTAATACATGGCAAATTGAACCTCTCGAACAAACCTATAGGCATAAATATTCCCTTCGAAATGGCAATGATCCCCAGTTTAGAGAATAAAGCTTTATTTGATTATAGTTATTTGCAAAACTTACTAATTTTCTTATTTACCACTGTTTTACTGTGTACTAATTTTTAAAAAAAGCATACATATCCTAATATTACTTGTCCGTAAAACCAGTATTAAAACTATCAGTGAAACCTCACTAATTTAAATCAGTGATTTAAAAAATCATGAGATTTAATAAATCATGAGATTTAAATTGACTGATTCAATAAATCCACTGGTTACATTATAATTCTTACACAATGCACTCTACAGAAATGTTCTTGCCTAACATGAAGTTGTTTATTTAAAAAAAAATCGGTAATCATTTTATACCTTTCGAAACTATTTATTACCCGCACAGCTTTATTAAACTATATTCCGAATTCTCAAAAATATTTTCAACAGTAACCCCACATTGGCATAGAAAAATCCTGCTGTATAGCTATCAAAATTAACCCCATGCAGTTTCGCTGTAAACACGCAATTCGTGAACATAAAAAAGACAAAAGACTTTTCTTTAAAAAAAAATAAATAAATAAAAAAAAAGCAACAGGTAACCAGAAAATCTTTCAGTTGGCATTGAAAGCAAAATAACCCAGCCAAGCTGAAAAATAGATTAATATTTGCCACACCAGTTCATTTTTCATCTAAATTATGCTTACGGACATAAATTCTTAATTTACTATCTAGTTGTATAGCTAACAAGTACCACATGCAGCTACATAAAGAAACTGTGGACACACATTTAACTTTTTTTTCGAGGTTATTAATCTAGAAAAACGTTACACAAAACGGTACCAACCCTGAGCCGCTCTAGGGGCCAGGGACAACTTTGCAGAATTAGCAAAAATTTCACCTATTAATTATAAGGGAACAGGGCCTCCCTGCATGCTAACGTAGTACCCTATTGGGGCTCAACAAATCTATGTTTTCCGCAAACGCCTATTTCCAAGGACAGGAATGTTAAGTGGTACCCTATACCACACTAGCCTACTTCCGTATTAAAAAAGTGACAACATGTAAAGTATTTTTTACAAAATTCAAACTATGGTATAATGATGTTGGACTGACAGTTTTACTGATAGTGCTCCGATGGGCATCAGTCAACCCACTTATTTGCAAAAAAACTGCAAACGTTGGCTTTAATTGCATCAGAATTGCACTACGATCATGTCAAAATAAAACCAAATTTGATAAGATAATTTCTTACATTTGCAATTAGGGACATTATTTTAATATTAAATTATCCTTACACCCAGTAGCTAATCTTTGAGGCCTATCAGGAAATTGATATAATTATTCATAAAAAAAATAAATTTTGCATTAAAATTATATTTCTTCAAAGGCAATCCAATGATGTCTATCAGGAAATTATTATAATTATTCGTAATAAAAACAAAAATTTGCATTAAAACAACTTTTCAAATGCATTACACCCAATAGCTAATTTTAAATATCTATCAGGAAATAAGTTTTAAAAATGATTTTGCATCAAATAATATTTCTTCAATGGAATTTCTCTTTGAAAATGAAAATATCTTCAGGATTATTAATAGTTTTTAGATTGACAAAAATATTTTGATTTATTGTTATTGTTAACCTTTTATTGTTAACCTTTCATTAGGTTTTTGATTGATGATTAATTTAAAAAAACAAACATAAAAGCAAAGACCCCACCTTTAATATTGCGTTCTTTTAAGGTTAAAAAAATACCAACTATATTTTTAATTTATGCAGGTCACTGAAGTCAGCATTAGCTACAGATATGCTTTAATAAAAACTTATTAAAGCTCTTGTTAGCCTTGTAAATGCCCAAAATGTTAATGGCCACCAACTATGCGGCCAATTGAAGTAATTAATAAGTAACAGGCATTTATAAAAATATTTGCCAGATAGTTTATAATTTATTTAAAAAGTTATCGGAAGTAAAGCCGTCAATTAATACTCAAAATAGGAAATAATACCAAGAATTTAAGTTCTAACAGTTTTTTAGTTGGAGGAAAAGTATCACTTTGTAAAAAAAATTGTGCTTAAATGAAAGAAGAGAAAATGATAATATGAGAAATATAATTGTTATGTGATGCAAGCTTACCAATAAATAAAAGAGACGAGGCTAAAAGACTATGATTTCAAGAAAAATACTGGCCAGTTTTGGCATCCATTTTTATCGCCAAATGCACCACAAAGTTTACGCTACTAAAATTCTAAGAAAATTTCTGCCATATTAAAAATAACTGTGAAAAGTGGAAATTTTTAATATTTTAATTTTTTTGGAATACGTTTATTCCATTTTATTTTAATGCATTATTGCATAGAAGGAAAGTGAAGCCAAAATTTAATGATTCCAATGATGAATCTTGTTTCATTACTAACAGATGGCGCTGAAGTTTCTGAGATTTTACAATTCAGGTATTCCTGAGATCAGAAAATATGGCGTTGCCCATGTTTTACATAAAAATTGTGATTTCTCATAAGTTTAATTCCAATATTATTGCATTTCTACATTTTGCTGGAATCCAGTACCTGGCATTTAAAAAGAATTTGCCATGAAGTGAGACTTCCCCTTTAATAAAAAGCTAAAGCATTGATAAAAGCTTGTATTTACACTGTCAGTATGATAAAAGTTTAATTCAAAATGGTTATCTCGATAGAAATTGACTTCAGAAAAATGTTTTTAAATAAAAAATCTTCTTGGTATGAACCCAGTAGCAATATATTAGCAATATCAATTTCATTCAGATCAGTGACAAGTGTCTATCAGTGACTGTCAAAGAATGTGATTTGTTTCATTCTGCAAGTAATACTTCTACGAAATGACACATTTCTGAATGTTTCACGGATGTTGTTAGATTGGAGAACCTCGTTTACGGTTGGTTAGTTAAGTTTCCATATTTATATTTATTATCCTAAACCTAAGCCAGGATATTGGCTCAAATGATCAGTGGCATTTAACCTGCTTACAATCCAATAAAGCAAAAGAAGAAAGAAGAAGAAATAGAAAAAGTTTTTTTCTTATAATGCAAATGTTGGCTATCCTATATAATAAACATAGGAAAAATTTTTCCCAATTTACATGTTTTTTAGCACATTCTTTTGTAAGAATATATGCCCTTTTTGGCCTTTGAACATTTCATGAGAATGTATTTAAAATGAATACACATACCAAATTAATGGCAAATTTTCCAATGTTCAATAAAACTTTTCTATTCAGGCATAGGTCTCAAAGGGCGAGTTAAAAAAAAAGGGATACCAGCCTATACTTCAATTTATGATGCATTAAAACCTCAAGGCATAGAAATAAGGCATAATATAAATGAATATTTATAAAATGATGATCAATGTAAGGGAAATAATAGAAATTTGCCAGCAAACGCAAGCATTGACACATTTTTTTTAGCAATATAGCAAATATGGTACATCTATAATCCCTGGAGGGAGGATGATGAGGTAGCTGATTTATACGCTCGTCTATATATATCAAATTTACTCACCTAAAAACATACGTAAAATGGCCAAAACCAATAAACGAATAAACACTCCAGCAGGAATTGAACCTGCTACGTTATAAATGTGAAACTAGTGTTACTTACCACTTAGCCATTAACTAAACAGTAATTTTCTTAAAAAAGTTTAATTATAAGATCAGTTTTAAGGGAAAGGGCTACATCAGCATTGGCTAAGAAGTAAATCTAGAGTGAAACAGGCTCTTGTATATTACAAGAAAATAAAATAAATATACACATTCAGGCAAATTTAGATTAGAAATTTTTTGCAAAATTTAAAAAAATTACCTTTAAGTCAGGCAGAAGATGTTCTAATTACGTCGTCGTCTTACACGTGATATTCGCCAGGCATTGGGTTCTTCGTATTTATTATAGAGCGGTTCTAACCTCTGTTGCTTTTTATATTTGCTAAGTTTTGTAGGATCGGCATTCTTGAAGAAAGCAGGAGCAAACTCGACCAGCCATTTTGGATCAATCGTAGTCACTTCCCTCATGTATTCTTTAGTAGTTTGCACCAACTCGTGATACACGACCCTAGATGAAAACATCAGTGTCAATTATACCTTAATTCATACCACTTTCGTCTTTTCAAAATTTTAAAATGGGGACTTACCATTCAGGCTGTCTGTTAAACAGTGCACTGGAAGGATGTATATACACGACCTGTCCATCGACTAAAGTACGGTAGCCTTCCTGGGGATCCTTCTTGGCAGCATTTCGAAAGAATCCACTGCAGATGGCCTTTTGAACTCTCGCCGTATTTTTGCCACATGAAACGACATCCAATTTATGGCTGAAAATAACCAATAAAATATTACATTTCCAGGAAAACCAAATTTAAGGGCACATTCTTGATTTATATGGGTCTAACTCACCGATCCATGATTCCCAACAACTGCTTTCGCACGTCTTGCGCTCTTTTCAAAGTCCGAATTTGCACAAAGTTCTCGTAGCACCACGGGTTAGAAAACTTATTATTTTTCCAAGAATTGTAAACCGCTAACAAAGTCAAATGATCTCCTTCCAACTGATTGAATTTAGCCTTTTTTTGGTCCGCCAAGGCTTGCTTATCCTGCAAAATAAACCCCAGTGGTTCAGGATTCCGACAAACAGCTAACATTTGCAAAACTCAAAGAAATCAAACCCATTCTGGTACCTTGGGTCTATAAAACACATTCTGCACAGACAGCATTGACACGATTGTTAAAATTTCGTCGCTGCACCCAAGATGCACGGACATAATTAACATTTTAGCAGGATTGGGATCCAAAGGAAATTCGGCCATCTATGCAATAATATACCAATAAACAAACATTACAACTTTTCCCTAATTCTTAATATCAAACTAATATTCTTTTTGGAAATTAATACCTACCCTTCGACCCAATCGTGTGAGAAGTCCTTCGTCATCTAAAGCGCTGAGAGAATGTAGCTGCTCCAAAGCCATTATCAAAGACTAAGAAAAAAGTTGCTTATTTAAGCTACAATATTCTTGTACAATTATTATTCACGTCATTGTAAAAAAAACTGTCCTCTTACCTCCATTGGTGGAGCATCCATAAAATCAAAATTTAGCAAATCATTGATTCCCATGGCCTTTAACTGAAGTAGAGTGGTTGCCAAATTCGTTCGCTGAATTTCAGGAACAGGTGTTGTCAGCATTTCGTCTCTGTACGCTCTTTCAGTGTAGAGCCTGTAGCATTTCCCAGGGCCCGTGCGTCCCGCACGTCCAGCTCGCTGTTTAGCCTGTGCCTGAGAAATTGGGGTTACAACCAATGAGTCCATTCCTGTTTTGGAATTGTATACTTTTTGTTTTACAAATCCAGGATCCACCACATAGTAGATACCATCGATGGTCAACGAAGTTTCAGCAATATTTGTGGCAATAACAACCTTAAAAAAACATAAGTTTGAACACATATTCTCGTTAAATGATCGTAAAAATGGTGTGAATAGTTTGATGTGGGAAAAAAAATTGTCTCCCTACCTTCCGAGACCCGGGAGGGGCCGGATCAAATATCCTTGTTTGCATTTCGCTAGGCAAAGCAGAGTAAACAGGTAGGATGATTAGTTCGGGGACTTCGGGCCCTAAAGATTTCATTCTCTCATAGAGAATTTCACAGGCTGTGTCAATTTCTTCTTGACCAGTTAAAAACAATAAAATGTCTCCTGTAACAAGAATAAGTCAAGAGTAAATTTCAAATAAATATTTTATGAAAAAAGGCAATTGTTTAAAGACTAACCAGGTGGTTCGGTTAGATGAATCTGCATCACAGTGATTAATGAAGCATCCAGATAATCTGTCTCTGGTTCCTTAGTGTACAGAATCTCAACAGGGAATGTCCGACCGGGTATGGTGAAAATGGGCTGCCATTAATATATGAAGAATTAGCAATTAAAAACCACTTTTCAGCAAGAATTTTTTCCAAATATTCATTGCTGATTTATACTTACGGCTTCGAAAAAATACTGCGAAAATTTCACCGCATCTAAAGTAGCTGAAGTTACGATTAGTTTCAATTCCACGCGTTTTTTGACAGCCTAAAAATGAAAAATGGTTAGTTTCCTTGCATCTTGTCTCTAATTTCCTTAACTGAATATGAGATAGTAAAGTTTCTTAATAATATTTTAAATATCCTGTTAGTATTTTTGAAATTTTTCTAAGTAAATAAATGCCAAGCACCTGTTTCAGCAATCCAAAAAGTACATCCGTGTGAATAGTACGTTCGTGAGCCTCATCCAACATAATTACGGAATAGCCTTTTAAATCTGGATCGACCAAACATTCTCGTAGCAACATACCATCCGTCATGTATTTGATGACAGTCTCTGAACTGGTGCAATCTTCAAAACGGATCGTATATCCAACCTATCAGCAAATTGAATGTTATGTATTTGATGGCATAAATAAAATAATAGTACAAAATACAAAATAGATGCTAAGCTCACCTCTTGTCCTAAACGACAACCAAATTCTTCGGCAACTCGCTTGGCCACAGACATAGCAGCCACACGACGAGGCTGCGTGCATCCAATTTTTCCTCTAGTCGTGTAACCTCCTTCAGCTAAATACTGAGTAATTTGAGTCGTTTTTCCAGAACCAGTTTCCCCGATGACTACCAATATTTGATTTTCCGTAACAGCCTAAAAGAGCAATAATTAAAAAGAAAAAAAATACAAAATTGAACTCCAACCAAAAACGTCTATCACCCACACACATACCTTTACAAGTTCATCTTTTAGCTTATAAATAGGCAAAGAATGGCGTTGTTCTATAATGGTCATCTGTGTTTTTCTTCCATATGACGCCTTACTTCCTCCGGTAATATGTTTTTTCCATTCCGGCACATCCTGACTGCTTATGCCAATCCCACGCATATTTGCGGCCAATGTACGTCCTTCCACTAGAATCAAAAGTTTAAAAAAACATTAAAGTTTAACTTACGAATTATGTTGACTACAAAGATACTATGAAGTCGTAAATACCATCAGGCATTGGGTCAATCCAATGTTTATTCAATCCAGTAGGAATGGAATCCATTTCTTGCTCCCTCAACTGCATTTTCATCTCCCGCCTTTCTTTGGACAAAGCTGATTGCATCATCGCGGCCTGTGCTAAAGACCCATCCGGATTCTATAAAAATCAAATAAATATGCATAAAATAGACTGCAAAAACTTTATTTGAAATCAAAAATGAGAAAATATTTTAAATGTACCTTTACGATTCTGACGGGACTCAGATCAAAATTAGCCCGTCCGTGGCCTCGGAGAAAAGGAGGTTCGTCCTCCACTAACTCGATTTCAACATCCTCATCTAAATATTTTTAAATTATAACAGTTTTAACACATGCAACTCTAGATCTCGCAATCAAAACAAGTTTTTAATCAGCAACACAACAACATTTACCATCATCATCCTCTTTGGGAAGAAGTCCTGTCTCTTCATCAAAATCTGGGAGCTCCGATTTGTCAATGCAGTTTGCTGATAACATCTACAAGGAAGAAATTTAAAAAATAAATAATGAATCCTCCGCCACCAGTTACAGCGCACCTTTGTAAAGGCCATTCAACATATAAGCAAAATATCAAAATTTTGCCTACCTGTTTAATTTCCCATTTTTCGGGCGAAGAGATTCGTTGTACCCTCTTTCTACTATTTACATCATCGTCGTCAGGAGCATTTATTAAGGGAAGACTGACTGGACGATCTGGATTACGAGCAGGCTCATCATTATAGTCTCCACTTCCAGAAGCCGGATCTCTAAGCGGATTTAAATCTTCGCCCGATTCTTGATCAACGTCCTAAATGAATGTATGATTGAATATAAAATAAAGATCTAAACAACCCTAGAAGGTTATCTATTTGACCACACAGGTGCTACTTACCTTCATCGAAAGACTAGTTTTTTGGCCAGTAAATGACAGCACTTTGACTTTGACTTTTTGCCCTCGTTGTACAACATCGCTAACATTAGTTACACGTCCTTCACGTCTCAACTGCATATAAATACAATCGATTATGTCGTGGCAAGTGCAATAAATATCATTCTAATGATGCAAGTTTCAATTAATTTACCTGAGAAATATGTACCAATCCCTCCCATCTTTTCCGAAGTCCTTCTAATTGTACAAAACATCCAAACTGCATGATATTTGTCACTTTTCCAGTGAAGATCTTTAATCAAATTAAAAAATTGTGACAAAACCTTAAAATAGTACAAGATACCCCTTTCACTGTAAATTTGTAAGCGGTAATACGGACCTTTCCAAGTTCAGGTTCCAGGGGCGGCAACCAATCAGAATCTTTGGTCTTATCTTTATCCCCACGGTCCTTTTTTTTACTATGACGGTCGTGACTACGGCTGCGAGAACGCTTCCTGCTCTTACGATCTCGCGATCGACTTCTACTGTGAGATCTCCTCCGATGCCTGCTTCTATCTTTCGAACGACTCCGTCTTCGCTCTCTGCTTCTGCTTCGGGATCTCCGTTTCTCTCGATGTCGATCTTGCTGTCTAATAGGGCTTTGCTCTTGTTTGATTTGAACACTGGCTGCCGGTTTCGGAGCCAATGCTTCCAATTCGGCCATAGTATCGTCTACGACTTTCTTGTCAGCCTTCTTCTCGCTGTCCAACATGTTCTGAGAAAGAGAAAAATTATACAATTAGGTGTATAGTTAGGCTACAGCAATACACAAGCACAGAACAAGATCGAATATCAGTATTCAAAATAGAAATACAAGAATTTCTCACCCTGACGCTGAAGTCATTTGGCAAGGACAAAAATGGAAACATCCCCTTCTTTGTTTCATAATCACTCTTTAAATATATTTCCTTACTGGATCTTTTATCATCAGATTGCTTTGGCTTCATGTGTTGTATGATACGAAGTAAATTAGCAGTGAATGAGTCCTGGGTATAAAAGAAATCAGATTAACAATCCTCAACTTATTGTACAGAGAAGATAGATTTTAAGAATATTTTAGAGCAAGAGCAATCCATGGTACGTGCAACATCATACTTACAGGAAATGCAGCTCCATTTTCTTCTAAGACAGCTTTAAATCCCGCTAATGTATCATGTTTCTCTGCCAGTGCAATTATAAATTCGGCTAAAATAACAATAAACCACTGTCTATATAAAATATTCTGCCCAAGAAATTCATTTAAAAGACGTACATGCAGTCGTACGTTAAGGCTGTGCAAGCAGTGCTTTATCTTACCCAAGTCTTTGTCGTTTAAACCAAGATGGTTTTCCAATTCTGTACAGATTTTGGAGACAAGAGACAGTTGCTCGAGTTGTCTTAACTCTTCCATGGTAATTAACTATATAAATTATTGAAATAAACGTAATTTGGTTACAAACCCTCCTTGTTACAAACACACGAAGAAACAACACAAGCAATCACAAAAAAAATGTGCCTTCGTTCACTACTACAGTAAAGTAGTGACATCTAGTGGCCAATTAAATGACTAATAAAATACAGGGTGACACAAAATGAATATTTCATTACCAGGGAGCGTTCAATTATTACCTAACAGAGTCTGGGAGGGTTTTCAGCCATTTTACAGTATTTTACAAGGGTGGATTATCAGCACATATTTACAAACCCTATGATTATAATGTTTGACGTTAAAAAACTAGAAATAAACAAATGTAGTGACACCATTAATCTCTATCTTTAAATTAAATAAGCATTATTGGTATCAATAACTATCATGCAGTCTTTCAACTGTTTTTTAGTTGTAGTTTTAATTATTAGTTTTATTAAAATTATACACTGATAAAATCAGGCCCCCTACATAACAATTAACAATAGTGGAAAGAAGAGGGGGAGGCCTAGAAGTGAAAGCATTACAATATTTTAAATTTAAATGTTCCCTTGTAATTTTTTTTTATTTAAATAAATAACATTCTTTGATATATTTTTTTTACTACTCTCTACATTGAAATTTGCGCTTCCCGCAACAGTATTTGAGAAGTCTGGGCTGTACGTTTGGTTGTAAATGCAGGAGGAGTTGGAGAACAGTTATGGAATTAATCACATTGAAATATAATGTGGCATTTTGTTGGTCATCTATTGCACTTTTAATATTTAGAAAGTATTTATTATTTAATTATCTTGAACATTTAAATTGCAGACTGACAGTGGGTACATTAAATTCTCATTTCTTATCAAATGAATTAAAATAACATTAAATATCATTGGTTGGTCCATTTATTTTAATACTAAGACTTAATTTGGCTATCTATTAAAGTTCAAAGTGTACAGTTGAGATTGTAATTTTGTATATTGGTTTCAAAGTGCTTCCCAAGTTAAATTAGTATTACCAGTATGGTAAAAATAAAACGATGGCAGTCAGTTTTCGGAGTTTTGAAGCCTGCAATTATTGGTATGATACATGTACAGGCATTACCAGGTATTATTATTATTATTTGAAACATATCTGTAATTATAAAAAAATTAATTAATTTCCTATTTCAAGTATACTGGCACATGTATTTATTATCCTCATGATTAATTGTAATGTTCTTTTGAATGTAAAGGGACCCCAAAACATGCTTTGACAATGACTGAAATTGTTGAGAGAGCAGTTAAAGAGGCAGAAATTTATAAAAGAGCAGATTTGGTAAATAATTGTTTTTCTCAGTAGAAATGTAGTACATTTTAAGGATTTAATTGATGGCTATTCATTTTATAAATTCAGGATGCTGTTTTAATAGAGAATATGCATGATATACCCTATAATTCAAATTTGGAAATTGGGCCTGAAATTATTTCTGGAATGTCAAGAATCTGTACTGAAGTAAAGAAAATTTTGGGAAGAATTCCATGTGGTGTGCAAATTTTAGCAGCTGGGAATCAAGCAGCAATGGCTGTGGCACATACAACAGGCAAATAAAAATTTATTCTTTGATGTTATGTACTAATAATATGTATATTTGAATTTAATTTCTTTATTTTTTACGAAATTTTTGAAGGTCTACAATTTATCCGAGCAGAAAGTTTTGTTTTCAGTCATGTTGCTGATGAAGGCATATTAAATGCTTGCGCTGGCCCTCTTTTGCGATACAGAAGATATATCGGAGCGGAAAATATACTAGTATTAACAGATATTAAGAAGAAACACGCGTAATATTTCCCACTATTTAATTTTGAGGATAAAATTGAAGAAAATATTTGGTTTTGAATCAGTAGAAATGTTCTTAATTTGTTCAGCTCGCATGTTATTACTGCTGACCTGAGTATAAGTGAAACTGCAAAAGCTGCTGAATTTTTCTCAAGTGACGGAGTAATTATTACAGGAAAATCAACAGGAGATCCTGCCAATAAAGCAGAAATTTTAAGTTAGTTTTACTTATATTGGCAGTAAGTAGTCCCACATTAAAATTCAGTAAAAAAAATGTCATCCTAGAAATCTTCTGTTTTTAAAATTGCAAAATTGTAAATTAAATTTATTCAAATCAATCTACTTTTTTCCGCAGATATTAAAAAAGCTGTCACAATTCCCACAATTGTTGGATCTGGAGTGACTCAAAATAATCTTTCCAATTATATGGATTGTGATGGACTCATTGTGGGATCGTACTTCAAAACAAAGCATCAGTATGTATAATATAAATTTGTACGAGGTATATATCTAAAAAGAAAATTAGGCTTTAACTTTATCACTTACGAGAAAACTACATAATTATTTTAAAAATAGTTGGGAAAATGAGCTTGAAGAGAGCCATGTCAGGAAATTCATGGATCATTTACATAATTTAAGAAAATCATAAAATATAAATATATCCTTATATCATTTTATTAAAAAAAACATTTCTTTAAATCTACTTTGAAATATGAAACCATACATCAATTTCATTCTTGTAAGTACATACTTTTTATGTAAAACAATAAAGTAAAAAAAAAAAATAATGTAACAAATTCTATACATGCTTTGGTGATTATTGTCTTTGAGTTTCACCAAAAAAATGGGATTTTCTAATAACATCTGTGATGCAACTGATTTTGGAAATGCACAAATGGTGAAATGAGCATATTGGTGTTTAAATTCTATTTTTGGTACATGACGAAAACCTTGGATTTTCAATTTTAATAACTGATAAAATAATATAAGAACTTGGAAAAATCTATGTGTAATGGAAGCTGCAAATAAAATAAATAAATCAAAACAACTTTGAAATCAATTCAAGTTAGGTGAGTTTTCTGTGACTTCATTTGAAGGAATTCTCACGAGAAAATGATCATGAGCTTCAGATAAAAACAGAAAACTAAGGTACGAAGAAAATATGATTAGCTTGTGAAGTTGACTATGGGGTAAGGGATCATCCATTACTCTAGTATACTATTTTGACTTATAAGACAAAATCTGCGAATTTCCAAACCCATTCGCCTAAACTGTTAGATTGGTGACAAAAATGTTAGATACTCCCACACTCCTTAATTTCTAATAATAGTTATAATTTAATTTTTGTGCATTTTTACCGCAATAAGTCTCCCCATTTTAGATATTAAATTGTTTACTCATACTGGCCTGATCAATTTAAAGTTTTAAAATGAAATTATGAAAACTGATTTTGCAGAATCTCATACGTGAAAGTTTGCTTACCCCTCCTATATTATTTTCAAATTTGCTAATAAAATACCTATATAAGTCCCTACCTCCTATCATGTAAGGCCACACATGAGTAATGGATGATCCTTTAATTTTAAAATGAATTTGCCTATATAATCATTATGTCTCTATATTTCATGAAATAGTGGGGAACTATCACATAGTATTCCAGATGGTTGCACATTTTTAAAGAAAATTTTGATTATAAAAATACTGCAACTGACTACTGCTTAAAACTGCGCTATCCTGAAGAAAATTTGTTCCAAAATTGTACTTAAAGCACGTGCCAGTTACATTTGATTTGCTGGAATTTGCAAGTGCACTGAGAACAATTTCGGAAAAAAAAATTCTTCAGGACAATGTAGCTTTAACACTATTGTACAATTCCAAATTTAAAATGTTATACTTTGTATTCAATGAGTATATTAAAGAATCCAATGAATTAAATATGCAACTATCCAAACTCCAGGAATTACTATTAAATGAATAGACATTGCATCACTGGTAACGTTTTCAATGAAATTATCTGAATCTTTTGGACATGCATCTCGATTACAATCGCCATCTTCGCAAATGTCACATAAAGTGGCTGGTAAAGCTTGATAAAAGGAACGTGCACTTCGAGCTAGAATTAACATGCAAATAGAATTAAAAATATGAATATATAGGCCTACTGGTAATGAATTTGTAAAAGAAATATAACTTACAAAGATCGTAATAATCATAAACATTGACAGCAGTTGGCTTCTGCTTTGCAACTTTAAAAGTCCTAAAAGCTTTCACAGTAGGGCAAACTTCCTCTCTTGAAAGCTATTGTTATTTGAAAAGGCAAAAATGCATTGATTAGGCCTACTATAGTGTTTGAAACTTGGAACTACTTTATAGGGAGACAAAACTAAATACCAAAAAGTTACTGCTTTTCAATTTTTCAAGAAATAAAAACCAACCTTATCGAAATAAATGACAACTCCGGAATCCCCATCTCTCGTTTCAACCCTCTTCACATCTTTAACTTTGAGAAGTGCTGGCAGAGAATCTTTGTCCACTGTGTAGCCAGATGGCAAATTAATTTCCATAACAGCCATGTTACTTGCACCAGTTTTGGAATATCTGTGGAAAAGGGAAAGTTTTTCAAGAAAACGGGCGTTTTAATCTTAAAAAACTAGGTCTTAACGAAACATAATTGACTATTAAATATATGTTTAAATAAGTATATATACTTACGATGTGCAGGCATTTATGACAAGCAAATTTCGGTTGGAATTTCGATCGACAAGAGGGTTAATTAGAAAAGATGGTTTTTCTGTTGTTACATTGAGATTATATGAGTATGAAACCTAAATTCCAAAAACAAAAAGTCATAATTTTTATCAATAAAACCCATCTATCCTATTTTTGTGTTAAGCATACGTCGCCATACTTGAACAACTGCGAATCCAGATCCTTTTGCCGAAATTCCTACTTCTTTAACATCATCAAAAAGCTAATTAAATTAAAATTCAAGCATTATGAATGTGACATTTAGGTTTATTTTTAAATGAGCTAGTTAAGCCTGCAATTAATTAATTGCAATAGTTAATACCTGCAATTTATGCAAAATCATGGCATTATCCCTATTCAGAGGAATAGTTTTTGAACTGTTTTTAAAATTGAAAGTGATATCAATTCCTCTTAATTGTGCACTGATCTGTTGGGCTAAACTAGCCAATGCCTGAATGCCAATGACAGTATCCTAAACACAATGATATCATTGGAATTAATTAACTATTTGTGTGTATAATTTTAAGAAACTTGGATAAGTATGCCTACTTGAGTTGAAGCAAATCCACCATTTGCATTGGTCTGTGCAACAAGCCACTTCATAATGGAAATAGCATTTTCAATATCGTTTCTTAAGACGTAAGTCATAAGGGCATAAGAAGTCATTTCGACATCGTATGACCTGGCTTGACTGTTTGCTTTAGGAACTTCTGGTGTGTCCTCATCATTGACTTCAGTCCAAAACCTCATTTCATCTATTTTTTTTAAGTATCCATAAGTACCTGTATAGCCATAATTTAGCAGATTTAATTAAAAAATTTTAGTAATTACCAGTTTGTTTAGCTTTTTGTATTAATTTTTGAAATGCGGTTTCTTTTTCTTGGCTATTAATTAGATGTAAGGCATATGTTCCGATGCTCAGAGAATAGTTATCGTCCACTGTCAATAAAGACTGCTCTATATTTCTCTTGGCCTTTTCCACTGCTCCACTAAATTCTTGCATTTGCTAAAATTATTTTAGAAGCAACATAGGAATTTTAAAAAGTGCTGAAAAAATTATTTTTTTAGAAAAGAAAATAGTCTGCTTACTTGGGCGCCATTTTCCAAAAATGCAATTAGAACATAGGCAGTGAGAGCCAATCCTTTTGATGACCCACCCTATATGATTAAATGAAAGGCCAAATTTTTAAAATTTACAAATTTTGCTCTACGTTTGAATTTTTTTTAAAAGTAATTATTACCGTACCTGCATTGCTTTATGACTGACAGATCCGACTTCTTGAAATGAACCATCACTAGACTGCTTAGAAACTAGCCATTTCAAGGCGCTATTCACTGCATTATCATCAATGGTAACATAATTTCTCGCTTGATGGAAAGATTTGGCCACAAATGCTGTCAACCTATTTATTTTTTTGTCAAATAATCAAATTTTCATTTTATTACAAAACAATTAAGTTTTAAGCTAACAAATGTGAGATTAAATCGTAATTATATTTTACCATGTGCTGCCCATTTTGTCCTGTTTCCCAAAAGCACTGTATGAGCCATCACTTCTTTTATATGTTAATTCTCTCTGGTAACCTGCAGACATTTATATTAGTTTTTCGTTTTCTGGCAATAAAATTGTAAAATTAAAATTTAAATTAAATATAAAACAAACCAGTTTCCAAATGGGTGATGATTTTTTGTTTAATACTATCATGAAGTCTATCAACTTTCTCAAGATATTTGGCAACTACAATATTGGGTACAAAGTAGACCATGTTTTGCTCGCCGCAACCAAATGGCATCTGGAGTAGACTGTCCAAATTGTTTATGGTAGGCCCCAAAATATCCCCTATTAGAAATTTTACATTGCATCAGCAAACTTGTTTCCAATATATACACATTATTATATAAACATTTTTATTGCGTGCATACCGATGGCAGTAACTTCTACAGATTGTGATCCTGGTACAGCATAATTAGGAATATCGACTTTTACATTTGAACTGTAAGTAGAGCTTTTTCTAAGGTCCACCAGAGCAGCTTTGTTGAAAGTTAATTTAGAACCTTCTGGCTGAATTGATAATATATTACATGCCATTAATTTTCATATAAATCTTTCATTGTGGGAAAGCTTAGGATATTAATTAATGACGTTATGAGCAAATAGTTAAAATTTATTCAAAGATTAAATATTTTCCACAAAATGCAATAAAACAAAAATTTAGTAAGTAATATTACCTTGACTAATAGTTTCTTCAGAACACGGTCTCCAGCATTGCTACTCTGAGCAGAAACTTCGATATCGACATAGCCGAGAATCTTTGGTAAAATCATAAAAGATACGGACGCCCCATCTCCAGCTTTTACCTAAAATTATTAATTGAGAAAAATATATATAAGACTCTCAAAATCCCCATTCTTTTTTTAAAATCTAGAGTTTCACAAATATCAATACAAAAAATTGACTCTAACCATAACTCGCTTTGATTTCTGAGGTGATGTTTCCGTAATTTCATTGGCTCCACTTTCAAATGTAGTAAAGTCAAATTGCCCAGAGTTTTTCAAGACAACAGTTGCCTAAGTCATGCAATTCAAAATAAAATAAGCGTAAATATCCAACTATAAAATAGTAATACTGCATCAAGAAATAGATGAAAAGGCCTACCTCAACATCATTTTGCATGTAGTTAAACACAACTACTTGAATGGCAACAGCTTCCCCTCTTATGATTGAGTAAGGTAGATTAAGAGAAATGAAAAATGGACGAAAAACTGTCAACTGAAAGAGAAGCATACGTTAAAATGTGCTAGTGAACGAATACAATCTCTATAAAATTGATATCGTTTACTGACTTTTGCTGGTGACCGAATAACTCCGAGACCAGAAATGCTATCGATTGCAAACGCACTAATTATCCAGGAAGTGATGGTGTCTGGAGCAGCACTTGTTATAACAGCAGATCCATCAGATCTTTTCATAAAAAAAATTATATAACATTTAGATGTTCTTCAAAGAAGCATTCTCTTGATATTAAAAAATATTTCAATGTTACAGTACAACTCTTTACATTAAAAGAATGCATACCTTTTGAATTAATTGAAAAAAATTAACAAGTATAAATTTAATCAAAAATTGCCAATATATACATTTCAATGTAAGGAATTTACTGCAATCATGTCAATATTTTTACTTAAAATCTTCCTAAAATTATATAAGATACCCAGAAATCATATCACTCCAAAGCCAATTTTCAGGTGGTTTTTCAACTGGCAAAGAATAATCAGGAATAAAGCTTTGTTGAAACCTTCGTGGAATAAATATATTGGCTTTAATCTTTTCGTAATTTTGTCGTCGAATTTCTAACTCCTGTCTATCGGGGACATTGCGGCCTGTAGGACCATCTAGTGAATCAACGTACAACATTATGATTGATGCTTTAAACATTTCAAATAGTTATGAATCAATGTTTAAATGCGCTAGCATTATGAATTAAAGCACTATTAGCTGCACAACCATTTTGTTTCTTTCCAAGTAAGTATAAAAACTTTTCATTAGAAATGGGGTTTTAGAAAGCATTAGAAATTATATTAATGTTAACATTTTAGGAAGGAAGCAAAGTCCGGGAGTCTGATAGCAAGTCTGTTGATATCAACGATGATTAACCACTGTAGAGTACATAAGGTATTGGACTGCTCAGATATCACAAAATTTAAGCAAAATTCCTGCCAAGTTGAAAAAACCAACTAAATTTTTTAGAGCAACTTTTTTTGATAGTTTCCTACCCTGCAGCAAGACCTTCCCAGAGCCATGTTTCGGGGAAGTGTTGTCGCAGTCTAGGTTCGTCAGGTGAAGAAGAGTCTAATGCAACACTTTTACGGTATTGCAGAGAATTGTCAGAAGCAGCATCTAAATCGCTATCAAACCCGACATTAGAGCGATATAGTACTGCAAAGGAATTGAAGAAATGTTAGGTGAAATTAAAAGTATTCAAGGATTTTCTCAAAATTAATACTCATAAGGCGAATGGAAGGGAATGCAAAAAGAGGGTAGAAATTTATAAAGGCTAATATTAAAAAAGAACTGCGAAGCGGATTTTAAAAAGAACTTAAATATATATAAACTCACTTCTAGGATAATATTGAAACACGTTGCCATTTGTAATGATAACAACACCAGAATCCTAAATAAGCAATTTTATTTAGATGAACTCTATGCAAATGTCGTAAGTAGAAGTACGAAAAATCTGAAACTTTACCTCAAAAACTTGACTCGCAGTAACAGTTCCTGGTGACCAAAGAAATCGATCAAGAAAGTCATCAAATGAGGGCCTCGTTTCGCCACAGTCATAAGTCATTAATTCGTTCAAAACCTATTTAAAAAAATAGAAAAAAGAAATCTTATACAACTTTTTTACTTTTCAAATATTTTTAATGAAGTAAGTTTAACTTCAACCTACATCTTCACGGGTAATATCATTTCCTGATTTTAGTAATAAAACTTTTTGATCCACACCAAGAATACCGACATATGCATTTGGTTTTGTGTTAACCCGAATTTCGACTTGTGATCCTGGTAAAGTCTGATTTACATTAACTCCTACAGCCACCTAAATTTAGAAAAATCAAATATTATTCTGTGAAGTCCCCATTATTATTTTTTTTCAGTTCAACCTTAAATAACAATTGAAAATATACGAACGGGTGTTTGGAAAACTCCTTCGACGTCAAAATTTAGGGCATCAGCAACAATTTCTCCATCAGTGCGTACGTAGTAAACAATGAGCCGAGCTTTTGGAGACATTCTTGCAGTAACAGGAAGCTTGAATCTTATGTTTTTCTGGTTGTGTACTGGTATGGTCTGTGCCAATGCAAGGTTTCCTCTACCATACACCTTTTACATTATAAAATAAATATTAAAAAATCAAAAAGTGTAACTGCAAAAGGTGAGACCAAGTCTAAGGGCTAAGTACAGTAATGCAATTTTTAATCATAAATGTCAATGGTAATCTTTCCCTATGAATCAACCTCTATAGTAAAAATTTAATTATTTTTTCTAATAAATTTTAAAAAAATTTTACCTGACAGACAAAACTGGTAAGAGGCTCCGTGGCATTAATTTCAATTTGGATTTCATCGCCAACCTACATCATTTATATCAAGTAATTAATAAGTTTAATTAGCTGTAGTTTCAAGCTATGTTGTTAGATTATTTGAATTTCACAATAAATAGTGTACATACTCGGGGATTATCGGTTGCGAGTATGGCTTGAATGTAATTTCTGCTAGGTGACAAAGACTGTTCAATGCCAGGAAATGGTTGCTGATAATCTAAATACTCAGCCTAAAACACAAAAAAATAATTATTTTGAATTTGAAACTTTCTACCTAAAAGAAGCCATTTAAGTTAAAAATCATAAATTTACCATTATGACCAAAACATTAGCATCAGGGGAATGCGGTGGGTAAAACTCTAGCTGGATGAGCCCATCCCTCGGAATACGATATTCCCGAATCTCATGACTCGAATCGTTGTAATTGTAGCCGAATTTGACTTTAACAAGGTTGACATCATCACGAATCGGCATATCATCTTGGTACGCTATTTTCAACTGAGAAAGTTTCAATGTTAAAATTAACACTAAAGTACCAAAAGTTTGCATTTTTTTTATGACTTACATAAGCTGTGAATTTAAGACCTGGCTTAAAAGTTTCAGCCGTTTTCGTTAATTCTAATTTCACCCTATGTCTATAAAGTGACAAAATGGCGGATGCGTTTTGTCGCTGTCCAGTTAGAGCTTCTCGGACAATTGCTTCAACTTTTATATCTCTCTGATAATCTTCTTGAAGTTTCAAATCCATCAAATCAAGTTTTATATCGGCAATACCATCAATCTGACACCAAGCAATTCATGATATATTGATATAAATGCATGTATTTTTAAATAAAAATCCCATTTATTTTATCTTAAGAAATTAGCTTACTGTTGCAATTCTTCGCACAGGAGGTATTAACCACACCTGGATTACGGGAGAATGAACTCTGGGAGACATTACTAAAGTGACTTCTCCTTTTACAGGTTTACCATATGTATACCTAAATAAATTGTTATTATTAAATTTAATTTTTATTTTCCAATTTTACTTAAGAAAAGTAGGATATACTTGACTATACAGAAAATTATTTTTAAAAAAATCATGAGAATGGGTATTTTTAGTCTTACTTTGCAGTGACAGTGGCCACAACTTCCGAATCATTAAATGTAGCGTAAGCAGGCAATTGGACAGTGACTTCATATGTTGGAAGAACTTAAATTTAAACATTTTTGTGTCAATAACTTAACTGAGATGGTTTTTAATTCACTTTTATGTGATAAGTAAGGAAATTACCATATTCAGCAACAGTAAAGGATTTGGAATATTGCTGATCCTAGTCGGAAAAATATTAGAAATAATATTGTACTTGTGTTTCTTTTTACAAATAATCCATTTCAATATTTTTACATTTATTTGAATCACTTACAGATACAAGGACTGTAACATTCCAATTGCCCAACACTGGCTGATCAGAAAGTTTAAGATCCCCAGAGAAAACTCCTAAAAACAAGGATATAATTTGAAATTGAAATCGGTGACCTTCCTTAGAAATATGGTACCCGGCATTAAAAATTCACATTAAATTCACCTTTCGATGTGAAAACTCTTTTCCATTGTTTAACTCTATTTCCTTGACCATCCTGCATTATATGCACATTATTAACTTAGCATTAGTTTTCAAACCAATGGATTATACAGGCATTTTCAATAGAAGTTAACTACATCAATTTAGAAGGTATACTTACAGTAATGAAAACTTCAATAGCCCCAGATACCGTTGGTTTCAGCATTGGATTAACAACAATTGCCCTAAAATGCACTGAAAAATAATATAAGATTTAACCCTAATAGATAAAGCTTAATTTTAAAATCATGTACTTGATGTTATAACTTACCAATCTGACTTGGTTGATAAATTGCTTTATCCGTTTGTATAAAAACTGAATAACTTTTGTGCTGATATTCAATTTCGGTAGTATTTGAAAACTGAATTCCACCACTTCCACCAACTGTTAGATTATATTTCCCTGGACCCCATTCACCAATCTAATTTATTAAAAAAAATCACTTAAAAATAATCAATCCTACGCCAAAAAATTACACGAAGGGCCCTGATAAAGTTCGGCAAACGTAAAAAAATGTTATAAGTAAAAATTAATGTATTAACCTCAAATTTTAGTATTTGTGTTTCCCCTGAATGTATCACAGCTTCTGTGGTCTGTCCATAAGACACTCCAGCCACTCCTTTACCACTGATAGAAACTGATACTTTCACGGGTTCCCTCGTATCGTGAATAGAAACACTGACTTGATAACTTAAACCTGGCCTTAAAATTTTTGGTGCCACCACTGTATATGTCCTGCAGTAAATGAATTCGATTTTCTGATATTAGTAAGAATTTTACGTAAATTTCAGATTTGAATTTTTCGAATCAAAATATTGCTTACCCTATCGCAGATATGCCAGTCAAAAAACACTGAAGTATAAGAATATATAGCAATCCCTTCCGATTGCTGTCCATTTTTGCTAGAAAAACAAGTAAAAAAAAATTGATTAAACTTTTAGATAGATTTGACATTTACGGTTTATAAAACTTTCAATCTGAGAGATCATTCTGTATGACAATTTCTGGTATATGTGCTGACCTCAAAACTGCATACAGGTGCTATTGACATAAATAAAGCTATAGATAAGGGTGAGTGTACTTGTATTTCCTATGCATTCATAACAGACTATGCAGAAATCCTGGATTTGTTTAAATGTGTTTTTTGATAGTGTATTCAGTGATTACATATTGCAATTTGTGAGGGGAAAAAACGTTACCTAAAAGCAGGAAATAACGGACCTAGCCTTTCTGCTGTATGAATATACAATATATACTACACTGTTCAGCAAAAATAACGGTCAAGCTACATTCATTGTAATATTTTTTTACCATAATTTTAATATCCACCCAGATTAACATTAAACAAATTATTCATGAATAGGTGTAACTAATCACTTGAAATGCCATTATTTATTTTTTGAACTCCTAAAACACCTACTAACCCAAAAGCATATCCCCAGAAAAAAACTTTGTAATCAAAATTAACACTGAAAGCAAATTCGATAATGCAATGTAATGAAACATAAACATTGCCATTTTTAAAGTAAAATTATTTACGCTGAATCCTGATGGGGGTTTTTCCAAAATAATACCCTTGAAATGAAAATTTGTCTGTCGAATATTTGAATGCACCACTGTTCGGTTTAATGTTGTGACTCAGTAAACTGAATTTTACAATAAACAAAAGCATTATTTGCTAAGAGAAATTTGAGGCTACTTAAACGGATTTCCTGCAAAGGGTCAAATTTTCAAATTTATCTTATTTATGAATTTGAATAATATTTCCCGTAAAAAATAGCATAAATTTCTATTTAAAATTTGAAAGAGTAATGGTATTTTCTTTACAATTTAATAAGGATATGGAAATTTCAAACAAATCAGTTATTGTAACATTAAAATACATAAGTGTTAAAAATTTTACTTGTTTTATGTCAACAATTCTTACTAAAAAAAACACAAACAATTTCATGGCATAAATATAATGCTAAGCAATTCTTATTCTCACAAGCCCTGGAAATAGCATAAATAAAAAGGGAAATGTCAGCCTGCCTGGTATACAATTAAGTTATTTGGAGCATTAAGCACCTATTACTAGTAATCAAAAATACAATACAATATCCGGGTCCATTCATATATGTTATTCATTACACTATATAAAGAAAGTGTAATTGCATTGTTTTATACTACTTTGTAGCGCCAATTCATTCAAATAATATTGCTAAAATTCTATTGTCAAAAGCAGGCTTAAAAAATGCTAATAAGTCGTAATTATAGAGGAACAAAAAGGATTGCATTTAAAGGTCAATAACCTAGAGTTTTAGCACTAAATTATAAACTTTTAAATTATTTAAAATGCAGGGAATTAGCCTCGCTTTAATTGTGGGATATTTTTTTACTAAAATTATATCAGTTTCGCTTCAATTAGGATTAGTTTTACATGAAACGAACATAAAAGAAGCAAATTTTGTTAAAACAAAGAAATTTCTAAAGCTAGCTGTTCTAAAATTTTAAGAAATGTCATGAAATTACTTACGAAATTATTAAAACTAAATTCAAATTGGAAAAACGGCAGTCGTGTATGCATTTGTATATATTTTGTATTTGAGGTTGTGAAAATAAAACATTTCTTAAATTATATTTCAAAACCGTAAATCAATGGCAATAGAGAGCAGTGTGACCAAACACAAATACTGCCTATTTGTCCCTACGTTCTGCGGGTATCCTGCTGATAACTCCTTATATCTGGCAGCATTGGAATTTAGTTTTATTTATTTCAAGTCTCATTTAAGAATACGAAAAAAAATAAACAATTTTGTGCAATACTATTAGTCGTTTCTTGAATATATAACAAGGGACAGGATTTGACATCATCAAAATGAAGATTTTGCGGAATTAATTTACAATTAACAAAAATTAGCAATCGCTCTAGGCCTATTATCTGCATTTCATGTTAAAAAATGTTTGGAAGAAAGAAACATCAAAAATCAATTGCATTTCTATTAAAACACAGAAACTTTTAAAACAAGCTTTTTCCAAAACTTTTATGAAAGTTTTTTTTAAGTTTGACCCCTAGCTGACCCATTGTACTAAAGTTTTATGAATTTTTTTTGCACCTAACCACAACTTGACTGTAGAGAAGTTACACCCAAATATGTAATCAATAAAATTTGACATACACTAGGAAGACCAAGAAATTTTAAAAATTGCTTATGTATAGTATATATATATATTATTATTATTAAACTAGCCACTAGAATAGTTACGATGGTATGCCAATTTGATTAAAATGTTAATTCAAATGCTGACGCATTACAGTTGCAAAATAAGCATTATT